>PVLC010001045.1:5750-161629 GCA_004027655.1 Graphiurus murinus
ATGGAACCAGCCAAGATGTCCATCGACAGATGAATGGATTACAAAACTATGGGATATGTACACAATGGAATTTTACTCAGCCATAAAGAAGAACAAAATCATGTTATTTGCAAGGAAATGGAGGCAACTGGAAAACATTATGTTAAGTGAGATTAGCCAGTCACAAAGAGTAAAGAAGCATATGTTCTCCCTAATATGCAGATGCTAGAGAGAAGATAGGGCATAAGAGGGTCTCCAGATGAAAAAGGAGAGACCCTCGAAAGCAAAGAAGTTTTAGCCAAGGGGGTTGGACGGGGGCAGGGGGGGACACTAATGTATATCAAGGTCACTCACTAAACTGAATTTGAGAGGGAGGGAGGGCGAGGGAGCAGGGTGGGGTGGGAATTGGGGGAAGGGGGTCAAATGATAATTGTGAGCACATGTATCGTTATCAATTTGCACCTAACAAAGATGTATGCTTACAATGTTTGAATAAAAATAAAAATTAAAAAAAATGTTTTCTTAAAAAAAAAGATAAACAAGATTGATAAACTCTAAGTAAACAACAAAAAACTGACCTTTCAACTTTTAGCAGATTTTTTAAAAGACTAATACCAATGCTCCTTAAATTGTTCCATGAAATAGAAATGGAGAAAAAACTTTCAAACTCATTTTATGAAACCCTTATACAAAAATGGATAAACACACACTAAGACAAGAAAACTACAAACCAATACCTTTAAAGAACATAGATAATAAAATCCTTAATAAAACACTTGCAAAGTAGATTCACTAACTCATCAAAATGATTTTACACCATGGTCAGGTTGATTACAAAGATACTAGAATAGTTCAACATATACAAATCAATAAATAAAATATGCCACATAAATAGAGCCAAGAAGAAAAACCACACGGGCACCTCAATAGATGTAGAAATGGCCTTTGAAAAAAATTGAACACCTCTTCATTATAAAAGCCATTAAAAATCTAAGTCTACAAAATATCTCAACATATAAAATCTATATATAACAAACCCAAAAACAACATCATACTGAACAGGCAAATACAGAAAGCATTTCCTCTTAAAGCAAAACAAGACATGGATTTATATTTTCTCCACTCCTATTCAATGTAGTCCTTGAAAATTTGGCTAGAGCTATTAGGTCTGAGAGAGAAATAAAGTGGAATCAAGTAGAAAAAGAAGTCAAATTGTTCCTTTTTTTTTAGATTATATTTTCCTATATTTATAAGACCCTAAATCTTCAATCAGAGAAGTTCTAAAGCTGAAAAATAAATTTAGCAAAGTAGCAGGATACAAATTCAACATTCAAAAATCAATAGCTTTCCTACACATTAGCAATCTACTGAGAAGGAAATCAAGAGAATAGTTTCAAGCACAAAAGTTTTAAAAAAGATATACCTCGGAGTAAATTTAACCATGGAGGTAAAAAGACCTCTACAAAGAAAATTATAGAACATTGATAAAAGGAATTTGAAGACTAGAAAATGTAAATCTCCCGGATTCAAAGGTATTACAACTAATATTATTAAAATGTCTATGTTACCAACAGCAATCTGCAGGTTTAATATGATCCTTATCAAAATACTAATGATATTCTTCACTAGAAAAATATCCTAAAATTCATATTAAAGAACAAAAGACCAAGAGTACTCAGATCAATCAAGGACAAAAAGAAATGCTGGAAGCATTATAACACTCAATTTCAAATTATACTTCATAACTGTAGCAACAATAATAACATAATATTGGCATAAAAGCAGATACTAAGACCAATGTAAGATAATATGAAACACAGAAACAAACCCACACAGTTATAGTCATCTAATTCTTGACAAAAGTGCCAGAAATATACATTTGAAAAAAAAGCTGCTTAAAAAAATTATAGAAAATTTGGAAATTTTTATCCAGATGAATAAAACGAGAACACTATCTCACACCCTGTATTAAAGTCAACTCAAAATGGATTAAAGACCTAAGAATAAGACTACAAATATATACATTTATGTAAAAAAAAAAATATATATATATTTTTTTTGGGGGGGGTAGGTACTGGAGATTGAACCCAGGAGCATTCTACCTTCCAAGTTCCATCCCCAGCCCTATTTTTTATTCTTCACTTTGAAACAGGGTCTCACTAATTTGCAGAGAACCTCACTACTTAGTGAACCCAGATCCTCCTATCTCAGCCTCCCAAGTACTGGCATTACAAGCATGCACTGCCACGCCTGGCTAAAACCACAAATATTTCAATTGCTAACATTGGGGTAAAAACACTTCTTCACATACGTGCAGACAATGACTTCCTATACAGGGCTCTGATATCTCAGGAAATAATAACAAAAGTCAATAAAGATATGGCATCAAATTCAAAAGCTTCTGTATTTCAAGGGAAACAACGGCATTAAGATACTGCTTATGAAATGGGAGAAAATCTTTATTTTCTGTTGTTCCAACAGAGGATTAATAATATCCATAATACATAGAGATCTAAAATAAAAAACTCAGCACCAAAGAAGTAAATAAGCAATTCAGTACATAGGTGCATGAAATGAACAGACACTTCTCAAAAGAAGTACAAATGTTAAATAATTATATGAAAAAAAATTGAACACATTTAGTCATCAAATCAAAAGAATATTGAGAAATCATCTTGCTCCATTCATAATGATACTCATCAAGAACATGAGGTCACTATCAAAATCACTATGGCAGTTCCTCAAAAAAATAAACATAGAACGACAATGTCCAGTTGTACAGGTGCTTAGTATTTACTTTTCCCCAAATTAAATATATTATATTTTAGTAATACATGCATACCCATGTTTATTTCAGTACAAGTCGCAATGGCGAAGTTATTAGATTAGCCTCAGTGTCTGTTAATAGATAAATGAATAAAAAATGTGGAATATATATGTATACACACACACACACACACACACACACGCAACCCATGGGGTTTTACTCAGTCATAAGAAATATAATTATGTTATTTGCAGGAGAATGAATGGAAATGGAGAGCATCATCTTAAGAATAAGCCAGATTCATAAAGATAATCACTGCATGCTTTTTCTAATATGCGGAAGCAAAAAATTAAAGAAACACATCACATTTAAAACAGGAAGACTATTAGTATAAAACAGGAAGGAAACTCGGGGAAAATGGAGAGGAGTGTAACAGAAAGTAATAAAAAATAAATTTGATCAAAGCAAAAGCATGTATAACATAATGTAACCCACCATTCTGTATAACTAATACACCAAAAAAATGTATAGATTCATATAGCATTCTTATAGAGAACTGTCAATTCTTTAAAATATTTTTCTGTGGAGATACTGACCATGGTTTAAAAAAAGAATATAATCTTAGTAGCAGCACACAGCAATTTTTCAAAGTATCATTTTAGCTATAGTTGTTATAAATAAATTTAATGAGATGTACTTTTTATCTTGATGAAAGGAGACTGTTGAGTACTCTGAATTTTTTAGTGAAATATGGAAAGTTTTGTCATTATAAAACCTGAAAAAATAAATTATTTTTACATTTTTTTTTTACTTATTGCCTGGAAATAGTAAAACAATGTTTTAGGTTACCTTAGAGCTCAACTAACTAAAAACGCTGAAACAGATGTGGTGAGAAAAATAAATATCTCTAATTTTAAAATTCTTGTTCTTTTTCATCTTCCTGCTCTTTTATGCCATGTGTTCACTTATTCTCAGGTTTCTCATCTCACAACCTAAGGATGTCTTACATTCTAATCACCACAGATACATGCTATGGCATTCAAAAAAAATAAAGTGTTCTTTCTGGAATACTTTTTGTGTTTAATCTATCAATATTATCCTAGAATTTATAAGATCCAATTTTTAACAAAAGATTTTAAACAAGTGAACAATTTTAAACAAGTGAACATGAGAATTTAATTTATACAAATTTTCAGTTCCTCTTGTTACATTTTTATGTGTGATTTATTTAAATACTCTCAAGATATTCAGAAAAAGTAATCAAATAATATTTAAATAAACTCATGATTTGTCAAAGAGCATATATGAAGGGGAAAAGTAATCATTTTTGAGTATGATATATTTGAGAAATATATTTTAGTTCTTCAAATTTCTTGGTAAATCAGTCCTGATGAGTTTGGGTTCATTGAATATAATGAAATAAATGGTGGATTTAGACCATTGAATCCTTTTCCTTATAAGTAGAGAAAAATTATGTCTAATAAGCCTTTTGGTGTAATGGTTAGCCATTCCTCATGGGAGGAAGTTTCTTCTTCTGTGAAGACTTCAGATTCTAATCCAGGTTTCTTACAAACAAAAATATTTCCTTCCTAGCGACTTTAATTATGCTTTCCTACATTCTTCCCACTTCCCTTTCTTGAGGAACACTAAACAACTGCTTGTTAATTTTTTCTTACAACCTTTTTCTCTTTTGTTTGAACAAGAACTAGAGTTATAAATGATTACATATTTTATTTTAATTAATTTTAATTAATTTTAACATTTTAAATATGTTTATCAAATGTATAAACAAAATTTTATGTTTATATTATCACTTATTTACATTTCCTTAAAATGTTGCTCCTAATATATTATTAATTTTATATCACACCTAAATTTTTTCAGTTCTATCAATCTAGGAATTTTTTAATCTCTTCAAAGTAGAAAATAACAAAATAAAATATCAGCTTAAGAAAGAAATGTAATTGTTTTTTCCTCCCATTTATTATACATTAGAAAATTGTTTTTTTACCAGTTTTGTAAGTCTCTATTATAAGGTAGAAAATGCCTTATGAATCTAAGTTTCCTTACTTGTAAATTATTCAAAAATGTGGGAGTTAAAAAAACATAGATCTGAAATATTCTAACCATGTTTTATCTTATAATATATGGGATTTTTTAAAATATTAACCTGGGTAGCAATTCTGACTACACACTTCCTGTGACAACTGCCTGTAATTGGTTCCCAGCTATTGTCTCATTTACTTCGGCTTCATACATTATAGCAACCTTCTCACTCTCAATCTGCAATTGTTTATATGTTTTATCTTTAAAATATTTTTTCATCTCAACTATTTTATGTTGAAATGAATTATTTTATGTAAAAATTTTGAGGGCAAATAAAATTTCATTAATGTTATCATTTTCTCCATCAAAAGAGAGCATTGTATAAACAGTATTGGTGATATTTTACTTTTAAGTATTGGGCCAATTGTCATTTAAAGTAGCCCCAGAGTTTTATATACTTACATTTAGCACTATATACAACTATCGACCAGAAAATTATCCATATTTCTTTAATATATTTACCCCAAAGTTGTGACCTTAAACCTGTGTAAACAAAAGTGGAAATATCTTCTTAGCCCTGCTCCAAATGGGTATTTCCAGGCTTTCCAGATAGTAGTCCTGATCAGGATTCTAAATACTTAAAATTTTAATGCAATCAGATTGTAGATATAAAATAAGTGTGATAGTGTGCCAAACATTTCCCTTTACAATCTGCTCTAAATTTTTCTTTCCAGATGTCTAACTACTTCCCACACCCTCTCCATATTCTGATGACATTGGTTTAGTAAACAGTCTCCAAATAGCTTAGCAATTTCAAACTCTACAATTCTGTTTTGCTTCTTTCTCTTGGAATGTCTTCCACCACTTTCTCCAACTGGATAAAAGTACTTTTATTGTAGATAGTTGTAATGTGTCTGGCTTACATGTGAAAATTCAAGGTCCTCAGTATTTAGAAAATATAAACATATGAAAAGTACTCTCAAAATATGGATATTTGATACTGCTCACAAATTCTTAATGTTTGAATTCCCTAAACATTGATCTTTCATTTGAGCCTTATAAATTCTCATAGGCCATTTACTGGAAATTATTTTAAAATGGCAAATTTGCTTAGTATAATGGGAATTTTTTTTGAGTCTATCATAAATATACACAAAACTTGTTACAGATTTAGTGAAATTAAAGTACAGGTGAAGCTATATTTTAAAAGATGACAGAAGAGTTACATGGAGAGACAGGTGGATACTCCATTACTATATATACCATAATCATCTCTACGGCTATTTGGTCATAAAACCATAAACCTTTCTTCATATGTAGAATTGTTTTCATCAACACTTCTCCCAGAAATAGAAAAAATATCCTGTGAAAAGTGCATCTTA
This sequence comes from Graphiurus murinus, assembly GCA_004027655.1. NCBI lineage: Eukaryota > Metazoa > Chordata > Mammalia > Rodentia > Gliridae > Graphiurus > Graphiurus murinus. The sequence continues at coordinate 11,925 of PVLC010001045.1, forward strand.
ACGCTACCTTTTAGGGGAAACTTTTCTGGATTTTTCTTTAGCAGACTTAAGCATTGCTATTTCTATAACTTGCTATACTACTTTCATAGCTCTTAAAGGGTTTCCTAATAGTTATCGTTTCTATCCTACACGCTAAATTTAAGGAAATTAAATCAGTTCACATATCCATAATTTAATGATTAGTTCCCACATTTGTGATTTAATCAATAGATATTTATCTATTAAAGACTGTCAAATAAGCAAAGTTCTATGATGGACCAAATTATAGCAGAAAGTAAACCACACAAAGGCAGCTGTTTTATGTGTGGCACTTATGGTTTCTAAGCACAGCAAAATACTACTTTAGTTGAATATTTTGAAGAACAATTAATATAAATTTTTCTCAAAATCTTCTATAAATGTAGCCATTACCATATTCAATCATGGGGGCCATTGTGCATGTTTTATTTGAAGTAAGAGACTATACACAAAAATATAGAAATAATTAAAACATAAAATATGAAAATTTGTTTTATTGTGCATGATTCAACATCATCAATGTCAGAGTAAACAAAAAACTCTATAGATCAAGGAAATGTTTTAGAAATAGTTGTGAAATTTGGTAAAGTAACATCATTAAACTTCATTACCAATGAAGGATTTCCAAGGCCAGGGAAGAAACATAATGGGATGGGGGTCATTAATTTGGTAGAATTGGGGAAGAATATATAAACTCTGGAGGAAGCATGAGTTAAAAGTGTCCTTCTACTCCAGCATCTCTAAGTAAAGACAGGGTAGAAAGTCCCCAGGATCCATCTGATAGTTAGTATAGCATATACATAGATCTTCCACTTTAATTTTTTTTTTTTTTTTTTTTTTTTGTGGTACTGGGGATTGAACTCAGGGGCATTCTACCTCCGAGCTACACCCCCAGTCCTATTTTTTATTCTTTATTTTGAAACCGAGTGTCACTAAGTTGCGGAGTGCCTCACTAGGTAGCTGAGGCTGGCCGCGAACCCGGATCCTCCGGTCTCAGCCTCCCGAATGCTGGGATTACAAGCGTGCGCCACCACGCCCGGCCCACTTTAATTTTTGAATAAGCCTGCCTGAGATATTGATCCTGTCAGGGTATTGCATGTCATCTTTTTTTTTTTTTTGCATAATAGATATGTATTTGTTTCTTGGCACATTACACTATTCTCATCCTACTTATTTCACATGGACAATTTCAAGAGTGGAAAATGACTGTCTCCCAAATTAGGGTTATGACAATGATATTTATAAATAATGGCTATGGTATTGAAGAAAATTCTAAAAGTATTAAATATATTTGGGAGGTAATCAGTGCATTTCAATATCTTTTCCAAAAATAAAGTAGTAAAACTGCACTAACTTACTCATGTAACATAGAATAGATGCATCAATACCTGATGGTCCAGGTTGTCCTTTTTACTATGAAAGAGATAAAAAGAATGTATGAGTAAAGTTAACGAGATGAGACAAAAATACTCAACCAGTTAGACTTAACCTTGCTGTAGAATGTACATGAATTTGGAATAAGAGATAAAGTTAACAGAACATTGGGGAGTCTATTTCCCACAAACTCAAAAAAATGTATTATAGATTAAGACAGAAGTACATCATTTTAATTATTTCCAAATTAATACTTGCAAAAATCTATGAATTTTCCTGCACAGAGAGAAAAACTATAGATAAAATTATGCTCCTGAAAGCTCGATGCAATGACTGGATATCAGGTGACCTTAATGAAGAGGTGTAAAACTATCAAAGCATATTCAAATTTCACAAGTGTGTGTATGTGATTTTTTGTTTGTTTGTTTGTTTCAAGATACCATTTGCCTCAGAACCCAAACACAGAAGACAATAAGCATATACCAATTAGATTAAATATTTCAGGGGAAAATCATATACATAAAATTCATAAACTAACCAGGCATGGTGGCGCATGCTTGTCATCTCAGTATTTGGGAGGCTGAGACAGGAGGATCACAGGTTTGTGGCCAGCCTCAACTTCTTAGTGAGACCCTCCACAACTTAACAAGACCCTGTTTCAAAATAAAAAATAAAAAATAGGGCTGAGAATGTAGCTCAGTGGTGAATGCCCCTGGGCTCAATCCTCAATACTGCAAAAAGAACAAATAATAAATTATGTTTAAATATGGTTGTAAGAAAGGCCATAAGGTAATTATACTAAAAGTCAATATATTTTGACTTTATAGCTTTAAAAATTTTAATTTCTGCCGGGCGTGGTGGCGCACGCTTGTAATCCCAGCATTCGGGAGGCTGAGACCAGAGGATCCAGGTTCGCGGCCAGCCTCAGCTACCTAGTGAGGCACTCTGCAACTTGGTGAGACTCGGTTTCAAAATAAAGAATAAAAAATAGGGCTGGGGGTGTAGCTCGGAGGTAGAATGCCCCTGGGTTCAATCCCCAGTACCGCAAAAAAAAAAAAAAAAGTTAATTTGTAATGTTGTAATCATCACAAAAATTAGTTTTATAATTTTTGGAAAAATTAGTTATCACATATGTAAAAGTATATATATATATACGTATATATATATATTAATGTGCAAAATAATTGCACAAATCAGTAATAAAATGACTATTCTAATAGAGAACATGAAAAAGATCATGAAAACTGTTTACCAAAAGAGAAGTTGAAAATATACAAAATAAACCAAAAATAACAATGGCAGACACATTTATTAAATCAAAGACCAAATAGTAGAAATTAACAGGATGTGTGGTAATATATTTTTACTCCTTCAGCTATTGATCATCTAAAGCTAGAAAACACTCAATATTATTGATGTTTCTTAGAAAAATAATAAAATCTTTAAAATGCATTAAATCATCAATGATCAATTTTAATAATTAGTTTGAATATTCAGTCACAAACTTAGGAAAAAATTAATTCTAAGAATATTATTAAAGTGTTTTAGTAATAGTACAAATGTGGAATCATAAGTAGAAAATGATGGTAGTAGCAATGTACATCAAATTGCATGATGATTTAAACCACTTACCACGTACTTATTCTTCATCAATTTATTTACTGAAAAAATCCCTATAGAATGTTTATTATGTATTAAGTCCTCTGCTAAGCCCTGGATATTCATGTTTAGCATAAAGAGAGTCACTGCACCAAATCAACATGCATACCCATGTTTACAGCAGCACAATTCATAATAGCCAAATTATGGAACCAACCCAGGTATCCATCAACAGATGAATGGATTACAAAATTATGGGATATATATACAGTGGAATTCTACTCAGCAATAAAGAACAATACAATATCGTTTGCAGGAAAATGGATGGATCTGGAGAACATTATGTTAGGTGAGATTAGCCAGTCTTAGAAAAGAAAGGGTCATATGTTTTCTCTCATATGCAGAAGCTAAGGAATAATTGGAATATAAGAGCTACTTTTGATCATGGAGGAGAAACTCTAGTGGAGCCAGAGAGATGGTCTTGGGGAGAGTGAGTGGGAACAGAGAGTATGAATGAAGGAAATACTTCCACATACATTACATAAGTTTGTGAGAATACCAATTCGAATCTCATCAGCTACTATAAGGAAGGAGGGAGTGAGGAGGGAACTGGAGAAAAGCTCACCAAGTGTGTGCATGTATGTCACCATCATTATGAGCTACATCACAATGTTAGATTAGAATGTACCAATAAATGTATACAAATATTTTAGTAAAACTATTAGATTCAAGAGTAAAATAAAGCACCTATATGAAAAGCTAAAGAATTAGCAAAACAAAAATAAATATTTTCTCTAAAAGCAAGTTGTGGATGACATCTCAGTCCTGAGGACTTCAAAGGTATATGCTGTAGATGACTTTTAAAAACTGCTAGAATATTTATGTGACCTTGTTCTTTTTCAAATTCAAAGCTCGCAACAGAATCAGCAAAGACCTAGTGAGTGCACTATGTTATCATTAAAATTTTGAAAAGGAAACTTCACAAAGCATTTATATACTTAGAATTTAATACATACTATAATATATAATATGATTCTGGGTTGGAATACAAACTTTCTACTCATTTTGTGTGTCAAAGCCTAAAGTGAACTACATAATCTTCAAGATGAATTACAAAATATATAATCAAAACAGATTTTTAAACTGTTTCTGATAATCCAACTCCAGCCTATAACTGAGTTTGGACAGGTTTACAAAAGACAGGAAAATTATAGGAGAATGTTTTGGAGACATAAGAGAAAAGGTACAATCGGGCCATGGTTCACAGTGCCTCATTCAGATCTGAAAAAAAAAAAACAAATGTGCTGCTAGTTGGAGTAGTTTCAAACCGAAGTGGCTGAATTGAGAGTAACAAGGACTAGGAAATTTTTGCATGACAAATTGGGTTAAATAATAGGCCATAATCAAAGGAGTAATTTAGCATTGAGTCATTTCAGCATCTGTTCAAGAAGTCCGTCTGGGAGGACATAATGATGCCAACAGAAAGATCCATGAGTTGCAGCTAAATGGTGAAGGTTAGAGAAAAGATATGTTTGTAAATGTAAGAAATACTCACCCTCCCCAAAATGGTGATCCCCAAGTACTCTACCTTATTGAGGCAGATTCCTGAGTAAACAATGGAAATATTTCACAACTGTGCCAGCCTACAGCAGGCCAGTGGCTCCTACAAACTTCTAGGAGTTTTAGAAGTTTGTAGGAAACTTCTTTGATTAGAAGTTAGATTAGTTCTCAGAAGTCCTTTTCTGTATCCCCTGCATCTCAAAGAAGAGAATATACAGTCTATAAAATCGTCTCTTAGGAGGGGAGGAGAATGGTCAATAGTGCTAATTTTAGCCGGGCGTGATGGCGCACACTTGTAATCCCAGCATTCGGGAGGCTGAGACCGGAGGATCCGGGTTCGCGGCCAGCCTCAGCTACCTAGTGAGGCACTCCGCAACTTAGTGAGACTCGGTTTCAAAATAAAAGAATAAAAAATAGGGCTGGGGGCGTAGCTCGGAGGTAGAATGCCCCTGAGTTCAATCCCCAGTACCGCAAAAAAAAAAAAAAATAGTGCTAATTTTATTTTTAAGCCAATGTAAAAAATATTTAGTACCTATGACTTTTTAATCAACAAAATGCTCATTTTCCTTTATATACTCCTTAAGACAAGCAAAGGACTATGGTTAAAATGTTTTATTATCTCTTAGCTTTCATGATAGATATTTGGTACCTATTATTTTCAGGTAATTAACCATTTGAAATATTTTTCAAATAAAAATCTAATTAAATACTTACATAAGGCCCCATATATGTGCATACATATGTACCCTATTTAAAATATAAAAATAGAGGGAAAGTTAAGAGAAAGCAATAAAGAATAAATGTCATCAAAGTATAAATATGTATGAACATGACACAATGTAACTCACCATTCTGTGTAATTAATATATACTGAAGGAAGGAAGGAAGGCAGGCAGGAAGGAAGGAAGGAAGGGAGGAAAGAAAGAAAGAGACAGAGAGAAAGAGTTTTATGTAATATCCGTATACACAAAACTGTCAGAACTTTAAAATTTGTCTAAAAAGATTTTTAAAATCAGACATTTTTAGCCAAATGTGGTAGTGCACCCTTGCTTGTTACCCCAGTTACAGTACTTGGGAGGCTGGGACAGGAGGATTGCAGATTACCTCGAGGCCAGTCTCAGCTAATTAGTGAAGCCCTCCTCAACTTAGTGAGATCCCATTTTTTTTTTTTTTTTTTGTAGTACTGGGGATTGAACTCAGGGGCATTCTACCTCCGAGCTATACCCCCAGTCCTATCTTTTATTCTTTATTTTGAAACTGAGTCTCACTAAGTAGCGGAGTGCCTCACTAGGTAGCTGAGGCTGGCCGTGAACCCGGATCCTCTGGTCTCAGCCTCCCGAATGCTGGGATTACAAGCGTGCGCCACCACGCCCGGCTGAGACCCCATTTAAAAAATAAATAAATAAATAAAAAATAGGGCTGGGGGGTGTAAATTGGAGGTACAATGCCCTTGGGTTCAGTTTCCAGTATGGCAAAAAATTAGAGATTTTTGGGCCTGTTTTTGTCCAGCAACAATACCCAGCATATTGACTATTCTAAAAGTATTTGTTGAATAAAATTAACCAAGATTTGCCCTTAAGACATTGTTAAGGTTTGGGTCTGGAATATCCCCTCAAAACTGAAATATTAAAGAATGTGCCCAGTAGAACAAGGTTCTAAGGTGGGGCATGGCTGGAAGAGTGGGTCACTGAGGGTGTGAACTACTTATGTCCTAGGCTACTTCCTGTCTCCTTCTCTCTCTGCTTCTAGCCTCGATTTCTTGGCTACTGATTTCCCGTCACTGAGTTTTCTGTTTTGGAACATCTGATTATAGACTATCCCTCTAAACTGTGAGCCCAAATAAACCTTTCCTCCTCTAAGTTATTGTCTTCAGGTATTTTGGTCAGAGCTCTGGAAATGCTGACTAAATCAGATATCTTCAATTATAACTGGTCAATACAAAAAAAAAAAACTCTAAATTTTTTTTTGGTCATTATTACTAATTGTTTTGAAATGGTCACAGTTGTAACTAAGCAAGAGAAAGCAGAAAACATCTCTATTTCTAACTTTCTATTTATAAAGAGAGAAAGAATAAAAATATAGTTTGCTAATTTTGTGTGACATACTTACAAAATTCAAAGGTATTTTAGGAAATCAAAGGAAAGTATCATAGTATGAATTAAGAAAACTCATCAAGGGGATTACAAAATCCATAAATAATATAATTTAAAATTATGTTAGAATTACTAGTGACAGATCACATCACACTACTGGATATTTTTCTCTCAACAGAAAGTTCCTATCATAGTAAGTACTTTTTTTCAGGATAGAGTTGAAATTTGCATTTCTTTGACTATTTAACTAATGTTTATCTCCACAGCTGGAGTTTAACCACAAGGACTGAACTATCTATAAGTAAACAAATAAAATCCCAGGGCTTAACACAGTGCCTGCCACATAGTGAAGATTTGATAAATATTTAGAGAATGAGTAAACAAGTGAATTGAGTCAATGCAAATGTGTAAATAAGTGAATTAATGGCATGCTGCAGGAGATACAGGACCAGGACAGCAGTCCTGAGCGTCACGAATACTGGCTGATGCTGACAGTCATGTTCAGTCTGTGAAATTACAAGTTTCAGAGGGTGGTCAGGAACATACATAAATTAAATGTCCACAAGAAAACAGTTACCTTTAAAATGTTAAATATTTAAATTAGATCTCATATAAAATATTTATGCTCATTCCAAATAAACATTATAAAAGAGACTCATAGTTGAAAGTAAAGCAAAAGGAAAGAAAGTGCCATACTTAAATATTTTCATTTTTGATCTGCACAAAGACTATTTTTGACTTTCATAGTAGGCCAATAATTCAGTTATTCCACTGCATACTATTATGTTGTTGGACAAATTGAAATAAAATTTATGGCATGTGTCAAAATTAGATGATTTTGGATAGTATACAACAATGTATCTTTTGATGATAACACTACATGTAGATTATACCAATACTATTTAGAAATTGCTAAAAATAAATAAGATTTCTCCAAATGCTTTTTCCGATCTACACTTTAGAAAACTATAAGTTTTCTCTAAGACATTTTAAATTGGTTATGTTTATTTCACAAGACGTCTGCATTTATACATGTAAAACTTGAGTAGCATTAATCATTAGTGATCCTTCAAGAATTTTATTTTCAGATCATTCCTAGGAGCTGACTTGTTTGTATTTTAATTAATATTTATGCATCACTCTTATTGTCTTTTTACATAGTCCACATGTAAAACAAAAAGGAATGATGCCTTATATATGTTTGAAAGAGGAAAACGTATTTTTCATCATCAAAAATAATTATTATTTTCTTAGAATTAACAGGAAAACTTCAGTCTGTGTTTTTTTTTTTTCATCTTCTTGTGGCAAACTGACTCAGATAAATTGACTCAAAGTACAAAAGAATGAGTAATGTGCAGCTAGTATTATCCTCTATAAGATGAATGAAAGCTGACAGCTTCAATTACAATTTGAACTGTCTCTTTGTGTATGAATGTGATTTAGTGGAAATCTGATATTCAATAAACCAGACTTTCTCTATGATTTATGATAGCTAGCCTTAGGTTACCCAGATGCATTTATAGCATAAAGCTGCACAATGACATGTTGTAGTGATATGAAAAATTTCAATCAACAAATATTCAAAGGATCTTTATTTTGGATCAAGAAGAAGCATACATGTGACTCTACTGAACTGAAATTTTAACACATGATTTGAATCCCACCCCTAAAGATTTTATTCTTTTATTTTATTTATTAAAGCAATATGAAGAATCAGCTGACATTACGCTTAATAATTCTTTCACATTCCACTCAATTACTCTTACCTCAAATATGTTTAAACTAATTTGAAGAAAAAGTTATCCCAGAGAGACATTTTCCTGAAACCTAACATTATATGTGTATATACATATACAAATACATATATATACATATACATATATATATATATATATATATATATATATATATGTCACTCTTATTGTCTTTTTACATGGTCCACATGTAAAACAAAAAGGACTGATGCCTTATATATGTTTGAATAAGGAAAAAGTATTTTTCATCATAAAAATAATTATTATTTTCTTAGAATTAACAGAAAAATCATATATATATATATATGATTTAACCTTAAGTTATATGTATTTTTATCCTACTTTAGAGTGCTTTTTACATATCATCTTCTTTGAGAACAAAATTAAAGTTGCATGTGTAACTAAATAGTAGTAGGGTGCATGTTTATGATATGTGAGGCTCTAGCTTAAATCCCAATCCTCAGCACTGACAACAAAAAAATAAGTAAAGAACATAAAGCTGTAATCCAGGTTAAGATCTTATGTGAACTATAATTCTAAGTGTATTACTACTGATATTTTTCTCTAAAGACAAAAAAAAAATTATCAGAAAACATCACAACTCATGTGATTTCAGAAAATATAGGAGATAAATTATGAGTGTTTCAGGAAATATATTTAGTTCTTGAGATCACTTGTCTCATTGACTTTTGAAAGCAACAATATTAGGACTTATTATTATTGCTATTTTAAAAGAAAGATTTCTTGGCTTACAGCAGATGGCTTTCCTAGTTTATAGTTAATAAATGTAGCATGAGGATGAAAGCTTAAGTCTATATAATATAAAATAATTATACATATATATTCCAATTTGAGGAAAATTAATGTTTACATAAATCTTGATTTCATTCAACTTGGTTATTATGTTTACAGCTAAGTATCTAGGAGTCTGTTATATCTCTATTCATGAATCTATCGCCTATCTATTATTACTTATATATTACAACTGAAGTTTGAGCTCCATGGAAGCCGACTCTTATAGTTAGTTTAATGTGCAGAGTATTTGTTAAGGTAAGTATTTATTAATAAAAGAAGGAACCTCAATGAAGACTTTGCTGAACATAGCGAACACTGAAGTTTCAGTGGCTCCCACTAGATGCCCCATGTATGGACTAGTGTATTAGTCCTTTATTTTCCTTAATAGGTAGTCAATGGATGTAAGTTTTCTGCAGAGGCATTGTTTACCCAAGGTAATTCAGATGCATACTGATAGCTAAGGGCTCCCTGTCAGAAGTATTCTTATCACTCATCGGAATCATACATTCAGCCTGAGCTCTACATCAGAGGATCAACCACACACACACACATGCATAGAGTTAACTCTACACAGTTATGTACATATATTATTATGTATCCATAACATATAATTTATATTATAGAGGCATAGATACCAACAGCCAAGCTGGAAAACAAATTGTTATAAAAATTTAAGTACAAAGCTTTGCATTTTATTCAGATATTCCAACATATAATGTGCACTTGATTTAAAAAGTTACAGAAAAATAAAACATAAATACATTTCATATCTCAGGAGTCAATGAACTGTGAGTATTAATATCTTTAAAGCCACGGTGAAAATTTTAAACTTGTTCTAATTCCTTCAATAAGGAAGAAAAATATCTGTGGAATAGATTCAAAGTGTGAATTCAGCTTCAGGGGTTAAGATAGTATGTTCATCTGAATAAGCAAAAGTATACATTCAAAATTCACAAAAAGTTAATATTTTATTGGTTGATTCTCATAAAAAAAATCAGACTAATACAGATTTTGTACTGAACATGATTTTAAAAGAACTGAATTTTAATGATAGCTTTTCTGAATTGGTCCTGGAATTTCTGGATTAAACACTAAAATTTAATTGGACTTAATGATTTTAATAACACTAGTTCCAGTAGTAAAGGAAGCACTGATAGGCTGTAGCATGATCCGGCAATACAGATAAACAAAATACTGATGGATGTTCTTAGTTAACCATTTATAAGAAGCAAGAACCCAGGTGACTCTCTTTATGACAATTTTGAAAATTTTAGAGAAATTGAGTCATTTAATAAGATTGAGTAATTGTTCCTAATATTGCAGAGCAAAGTAATGAAAGAAAAAGTGGAGCTCAGAGACTTAAATTCTCCATTCAAGTTTCCATGCGAATGACCTGAAAGCAACTATGTGTGGTGAAAGGGTTATGCTTACTGAAAATCAAGGATAGTCTCATCTTGTGACTCCTAGCCTTGCAAGATGTTTATTGTTGAAGTGTGGGAATTGACTTTGAAGGAATTAGATTCTAAAATTTAGATTGAGAATGTGTCGAAGGACCCTTGTTTTTTTGTTTGTTTGTTTGTTTGTTTTGTTTTGTTTTTGTTGTACTAGAGATTGAACCTAGGACTCTACCATTCAGCTAGGTTGCCTGTCCTTTTTAGTCTTTAATTTTGTGACAGGGTCTCACTGGACATATTCTACCATGCTCAGCTGAATCTTAAATTTTAATGACGTTTTATTTATTTATTTTTTTGCCAGTTGGAGGTGGCCCCTGAATTCCTATGAAAGCAGATTCCTTGATTCTGGTAGTGTTTCCCTACTTTATCTGAAAGGACTAATAAAAAGTAAAGGGATCTTACCATACTATAAAGGGAAACTTTTCAGTTCACTTTCTGTGTCTGCTGATTTTGCACTCACAAATTCTAACCAGATATGGATCAAAGGTATTTAGGGAAATAACAATGTCTGCCTCTGTTCTGGACATATACAGACTTGATTCTTGTCATTACTCCCTAAATAAAAAAGTACAAAGGCTATTTACATGAATTTGCATTGTATTAAGTATTACAAATAATCTAGAGGTGATTTAAAGTATGTGCTAGTGTATGCATAAGTAATAGTCAAATATTATATTGTTTTATATAAAGCATTTGAGCATCCATGGATTTTGGTAGCCACATGGGGTTCTGGAACTAATTCTTGCATTGATTTTCTATAATAACTATTATGGCCTCTTTTTTTTTTTTTTTTTTTTTTTTTTTTGCGGTACTGGGGATTGAACTCAGGGGCATTCTACCTCCGAGCTACACCCCCAGCCCTATTATTTTTTTTTTTTATCCTTTATTTTGAAACCGAGTCTCACTAAGTTGCGGAGTGCCTCACTAGGTAGCTGAGGCTGGCCGCGAACCCGGATCCTCTGGTCTCAGCCTCCCGAATGCTGGGATTACAAGCGTGCGCCACCACGCCCGGCTTATTATGGCCTCTTATGAGGCAGTTTTTATACAAGAAAGTGATGATTCTTTTCAAGACCTACGCCACCATTTCTCTTTGCTTCTCCCTCTTTAAGTGCTCTGAAGTCCTGGCACTCCTTAAAAGTAAGGTAAAAAATGAATCTGAAAATGTGACATACTCTAGAAGAACTAGTAAAATTTTACAATTTGTAGAAGGTAAAATTTAGGGATTATGCATAGGAGTGGATATTGAAGGTGGTGTATAATGTCGATAGAACATAAAGTTGGATTAAGCCAAATTTATTAACATGAACTCAGCAAAGATTCTGCACTTAACATTTTACCCTGGGAGTTTTAAAGAGTTCAAATTGTGTAGAAGTTTGTAATATAGATCAAGAGGTGACCTACAGTGCCCTGCATAATGGTGCACACTTGTAATTTCAGTACTTGGGAAGCTGAGACAGGAGAATCACAGGTTCTAAACTAGTTTCAACAGTTTAGTCAGAACCTCAGCAACTTAGTGAGACCCTATTTCAAAGTAAAAAGGGCTGGGATGTGGCTCACAGGTAAATCCCTCTGGGTTTATTTCCCAGCTTAAAAAAAAAATAGGAGAAATGGTGAACAAATTAGAAATGTAAGACTTCATTTGGTTTTATATAGACAAAAAGATATGAAGGCTTAGACAAAAAGGAATAGTATATTGTCATTTGATACCTACTCATCACACATTAGGAGGAGTCAGACTACATACATTTCAATTTAAATATGAAGAATAAATTTGCAAGAGGAAACTGATCATCTGTGAAGAGCTCTGTGATTTCTTTTCTCTGCAAACCATAACTTACCATTGAATTTACGATAAATAAATTGGGAAATCTCAATGCAAGGTAAGTAATTAGATTCTGGTTGGCACTCAATTATCAAAGGTAAGAGTTTGATTATCATACTACACAGCATCAAAGCAGTGATCAGAATTATCTGAATTATGCAGACCTATGACTTTTTCTAGTTGACCATGTTATTCCTGGAAGTGAATTAGATAGGAAGCCTACAAAATTCTTACTTGATTAATATCAGCAGAAATGTCCTAGATTGAATAAACAAAAGTCTAACATGAATAAACAAAAATCAGTCATGGCTTTAATCATTTCCTAGGTTTGAGCTAATTTTAGAACTATAGTCCACTGAATGAAAGAGAAGTCAGATCCTCTTGAGAAAGAACCCTGATAAATTACTGAAAGTTTATAGTATTAGACATTCACCTTTAGCCTATAGCCTTTTGCCTGGGTAAACTGTACATTGAGGAAAGGGGAATAATCAGACTTTCAATGGCTACTAAACACTGCCTCTGAACTGACATGAAATCTACAAGAACCAGGATGCTACTATACTACACTTTAGGTAATCCCTGTGGTCATCATTATTAGAAGAGTAATACTTTACATCAGTATGGTGACCAATGAAGTTTTATCTTGGTTCTATATCAGAATAGACATAGTAAGTCTGTGAAACCATTCTTTGGTTATTTTCTTAGCTTTGAAATGTATAAGTGGGATTGATACATTCAGCAGATGGCAGTCTTCACATTGGTTCCTTGACCTACAAAATGAGAATCATTATGATGGGAAGTGCAAAATGGAAGCTATTAAAACTGCTTCCAGCCATGAAAACAGGTTCTCTATAAGGGTGTATATGTTCTGATTCAATGTCCAATATGTGGTCCTATTTCTCCATTAACTAAAATCCTTGAGTCAAAAATCATGGGGGTAAATATGGAAGTGTAACCACAGGTAATTACCTCTATTAACCCACTAGTAAAATGAATTTTTATTACCTCCATGATTTTACACTTTGCTGGGCTAGCAGTTTCTTGTTCCAGAGGTAACAATGCCACCGCCAGTATATTAAATGGTGATTCCATTGAACTGGAAGTTAACGCTGCCACTATGCCACTATAGGATCCTCATGCCTCGGAATTGATAGGAAAATAAGAGAGTTGTAATGCTGCTTGGACTAACTGATCCTGACAACCAAAAGGAAATTGGATTTATCTTCAACTATGCACATAAGGAAGAGTGTATCTGGAATACAGATATTTCAACAAATATCTTAGTATTACCATGCCCTACAATGAAGGCCAATGGGATATTACAATAACTCCGTCTAAACAAGACTAGCAGTACTCAGACACTTCAGAAATGAAAGTATGGATTGTCAAACCAGTTAAAGAAGTAGTCAGTTCAGGTGCTAACTAAAGGAAAAGGATTGCAGTAAAACACAGTACTATTATTAGAAGATAGTTTCAAATATAAGCTATTATAACATGAGTAGTTACAAAAACAAAATTGCAATTATGAATCTATTCTTCTTTTACAGGATATGTTTCTGTGTGTGTGTGTGTGTGTGTGTGTGTGTGTGTGCCCACATGTATGCATACATGTGTAATGTCTTTGTTTTCTTTCTCATTCCTTTATGTGTAACACAAGATATGCTCACTTTATTTGAATATTTGGATGTTATTGATTTGATCCTAATTATAATGACAAATTTTATATGTTAACTTGACTGAGGCCTGTGGTGCCTATGTAATGGGTTAAACATTATTCTGATTGTGTTGTAAGGATCTTTCTGGGTGGGCTCATAATTTAAACTGAGAGAGTAAGCAAAGTACATTTTGGGTGACCCTCATTCAATCTTTGGAAGGCCTGCATAGAACAAAAACACCATCACTCAGACAGGAACTTATACCTTCATTGCTCTTGTTTCTCAGGCATGGAATCTCAAACTGGAAGTGTACCATAAGCTCTCCTGAGTTTCCCAGGGGCCAACTGCAAATCTTGGAGCTTTTTACCCCATAATCATGAGTCAGCTCCTTATAATAGTTATCTGTCCATCTATTTCTCATGTATCTAACTCTAGCTTTTCTTTGCTCTGAGAAATACTAAGTAATATACTTGCATGTTTAAGTTTCTTATATGATTTGTTCAAGTGAGAGAGGCCCAGAAACAGAAAATACCATGTAGGGTCATTATCAAATAGTCAAAAAATAAATGTAGTTAAAGTTCCAATGTCAATTTTTTAAAAAAACAAACAAAAAATCATAATGTCAAAAGAACTTAGAGTTGGACTGAGAAGATTAAGATAGTACTTTGATGTAGAAAGCTGATGTATTATACCCTGTGTCTGATAAAGAGAAATAACTCTACAGCAATGGTTGAGCTAGAGAAACTCTTGTTGCCTCTGTGATACTTCACTTATCATTCTCACTGCTGTGATCTAAGTACCTGACACACAAAACTTGGAAGAAGAAAGATTTATTGATGCTCATGAGTTCACAGGTTTCAGTCCATAGCACCAGGTCTAAAGCATAAACTGTGGGTGCGGCAATAGCAGAATACTTAGAGAGGCACTGCTCTCATATCATGGAGGCTGTAACAGAAGAAGAGAAAGGGGAGGTATGAGAAACACATGTAATCCTCACGGCCACACACCGAGTGACCTACTTCTTCTATCTACACTTTACCTATATTACTACGCCCAAATCCATTTAATTTATTAATTCATCAACAGATATATCCAGTAATGAACCTAGAATCCTCATGACTCAATTATTTCACCTCTGAACATTTTTACATCATCAATACCAGAGCTTTGCCAGGAGAAATTCTATATCCAAACCATAACAGCTATTTCCATCTACTTATCAGTTGTCTGAACCCTGTAGCAAGGACAAGACTATTTTCATATTATAGTTAATGACTGAACACATCTTACAAAAGGGTGACAATTAGAAATAGCAGTGAGTTGAATCTGCTACCACAAAAGGAAGAAAAAAGTGTATAGAAACAGCTTACTCAATAACTATAATAGGCAAGATGATTCAGAAACTAACATGACTTATACACACAGCAATCTAAAATGCACTTCTAGGTAGATAATCATGGCTCCCTGCCTCCCTCCCAAACCTAAATAAAAAGCTATATGAAAAGAAATCTTTCGTAAATGTAACCTTTCTTGCCCGTTCTCCCCATTTACCTCTATTTGAGCTATCACTAGCACTTCTAGTTCAATGGTGTAATTCTTTTTTCCATTAACTTTAATAGGCATTACACCAATGTTAAACAATGGGATCATTTTACACTGACTGGCTTGATGAGAAATACCTCCACTCAATTAGTTTCTCAATACTGGAATATTTTGAAATGAAGAAATAGGCAATCTGAAAATCCTAAACTGAAAATTAGAAGTTTCTCTATTATTATACTTCACAAAGTTTGAAAACCTTGACACTATTTTTGTGGTAACAATGGAGAAAATGTATTCATCAATCCTCTGGAGGATAGGAGATCATGTAATACCACAAATGGAGTATTTTAAAACTGCACAAATTGTGTTTAAAGTGTTTTATTTTAACAAGGATAAGTTTCTTATATTTGTGATGTTTGCATTTTATCATTGTTTCCTTGATAATTTCGGGAAAAAAATCTGATATTAAATTGAGATCAGATTATTTGATACAGTCTTTTATAAGAATTTTGCTAAAATTTAACTGAGCCTCAAGTATTTCTTACCTGTAATGTATTATAATGTTTTATAACCTGGACATGGTGGCACATGTTTTTAATCTCAGCAGCTTGGGATGCTGAGGCAGGAGGATCACACTTTTGAGACTAGCCTGAGCAACTTAGTGGGACCGTGCCTCAAAAATAAAATTCAAAAACGGGTAGGGATATAACTCAATAGTAGAATATTATTGTATTCAATATGCAGTTATGAAAAAAAGAAGTTGAGCTGGGAATGGTGGCACACATCTGTAACCCAAGTATTTGGGAGGCTGAGACAGGAGATTCATAGGTTCAAAGCCAGCTTCAGTGAACTAACAAGACTCTCAGCAACTTGGGGAGACTCAAAACATAAACAAATGAATAAATAAATAAACAAATAAATAGGGCTGGATGTGTAACTTGGAGGTAGAATGTCCCGGAGTTTAATGTCCAGCACCAACAAGGAAAAAAAAATAGTGAACCATATCATTGTTTTTTAAACACTTATGGAGACTTCATTGCACTCAAAATAATTGAACAAAAGATCAACAATATTTTAGCCATACATATTAGTCAAAATTATTTAATAATATGTAATTTTTAGCTAGAGGACTATAAAATTGCAAAAAAATGTTACTGAACAGACAAAAAATACTCATTTTTATATAAAATATATTTTCCATTTCTTCATTTGAAGACAAATTTGCATTATATTTTATTTTGTAGACTACAAATGAGTATACATTCTTATCCTCACATGCATATATAGGTACAGGTAAAATTATAATTTCATATGTATTTAATAAGCTTTCTAAGTTTGACTTTATGACCATGGCTGAATATTTGTATGCTTCTCTGATAGAGCACTGAGCCTCTGATTTAAGAAAAATGAAAATGCCTCAGAGTTCTTCTTGATTGCCTGGGGATAAGGGAGATTATTCCCTTTTAAGTTCATTCCCCTGTGAAGAGGGTTAGAGTATAATTGCCTCTATTGATTTTTTTCTGTACATAATAGAAGCATTATTTTTAAATTTTCATTCTCCATGTTGTTTTCTTCCTTTTGTGTAATGCAGGTAAGTGGTTTTAAAATGGAGTAAAAAACATTAACTTCTTATTTTGTTTTTCAGAAGTAATAAGAGGTGTATTTATGTATCTTGTATATTACCTCACAGCTTTGTAGTCTTGTATATTACCTCACAACTTTAGAGAAAGAATGGCAGATGTGTAGTTAGGAAAAATGTTTAATTTATTGAAGTAAAATTCCATAGCAACAAATTTTAAAAGAAGCAGAAGAAATCACAATTTTAAAAAATTTAAAAATATATTGCAAAAGCGTATAGTGATTTTCCAGAAGAGGAACCAGTCAGTCATACTCTTTTATCATGAACTACAAGCAAATATATAGCATGTAATATGTGACAGCACAGACTCTCACTATCAAATTTATCCCTGAAGGATTAGACTACATGACCTAAATAAAATACTTTCTACAGTATTGTTGGTGTATACTGTCCCATAATACTTTAAATCATTTGAATGTTTCTGAAACTATTTTTTCTACATTGTGTAAAAGACACTTGTATTAGTCAGAATTTTAACAGCTATAATCTATAAAACTTGACTACAAAACTTAGAGAAAGGAAGATTTATTAGCTGATGTTTTGGAGGTTCAGTCCATATGAAACCAGGACCACGGATCTCAGGGCATGGTGGCGGAAAGCAGAAAGAGGGAGAGCACAAGGCTGTGCTCCTCACATAATGGAAGCTGGAAGGAAGAAAGAGCAAGGAAAAGAGGAACCATATGCAATCCCCAAGACCACAGCTCCAGAGACCCACCTTCCCCAGCCATACCTTACCAGCTCAGGTCACCATCCAGATATATCCATTACAATAGATTTAGCCACTGTTAAGGTTAATACTCTTAATGATTTAACTATATCAACCCTGAATATTAATAAATTACCTCTTTAGGGAACATTATGTAACTAACTATAACATTTTGTCTCTGGCTCTTGAAGAACTCATTGCCATTTCAGAATGCAAAATACATTTAGTCCACTCCAAGAATACCCAAAGTCTTAACAGTTCCTACATCACTCAAAAGTCCCAAAGTCTAAAGTCTCCTCTGAGACTCAAGGTAAACTCTTGACTGTGAGCCCCTAAAAAAAGAAAATAAAAATTAAAACAAAGTTACATGCATCCCATATATAATGGCAAAGAGTAAACATTTGTATTCCCAAAGGGAGGAATAGGGCCATAGAAAAAAGGAATGGTACCAAAATAATAGTGAAATCCAACAGGACAAACATTTAATCCTGCTGCTCCATTTCTGATATCTAGGGCATATTTTACTAAAAAGCAATCTCCAAAGGGCCTTGGCGGCCCCACCCCAATGGCCTTGTTGATTACAATGGGTGATGTACTCGCTCTTTCAGTCTAGCTACCTGGCTCGCATCTTTCAGCCTTTTCCCCAGGACATTTCACATTTCTGTTTTCTGAATTTTGGGGTTGTTCTTGTAACCTTGGCTTCACCCTCACAGCTTTACAAATTGCCTCATTTGGGTTGCTTGCAGGGATTCTGACCCTGCCACATGTCGCCTGGCTTCCTACATCTTCCTTTGAAGTCTGGGGGGAAGCCTGCATGACTCCTTTTCTTCAGCAAAGCCAGCATTACATGAGCACCAAGATCAGACACCAGCAGGAAAAGTAGTCATGACCTCTTTAATCAGAGCTGCTGGGCCCATTTCAATTATAGCCACAGGGTCCAGTCCATCCAGGATGGTTTACTCCATTCAGGATGCAGTTGGGTCCAACACAATCTGGGCTGCCACTAGCACCAACTCTATCTGCTGTCTCCAACACAGCCATTGTTAACCCAGTCCCCATTATAGCCACAGCTTCCTCCTTCCTTTCAGCCATCCTACTTCCACAACATCATCTCTCACATGACTTTCTGGCCAAATTGCAAATCTATACAATCTCTTCTTTTCTTTCCACTCCTGAGATTCAGTGTGCAATTTACTGAACATGGACATCAATATTTATAATGTGGTTTGAATATTTTGCTGTTTTGAGATTTATTAATTAGTTTATTAATCAGTCCATGGTCTTTAAAATCAGCCTCACAAAAAGTTTTCTAGTACATCAGAAAAATGCTGATAAGTTCTTTGCCAAAGTGTGACTTCTACTCCATGTTTCTATGGAGTCCTCTTTGCCCTCCAAAATCTTCTGAGCACAGTCTCTACTATTCGCCTTTGTAGCCACATTCTGACCCTTCCAATTTCCTCTCATAAACCAGCTCCAAAGGCTCACAAAACACATAGCCAGACTTAGATATAGCCATGATCCCACTGCTCTGGTACACATTTCTGTACTAGTCAGCATTTTCACAGCTGTAATCTAAAAGTCTTGATCATGTGACTCAGAGGAAGGAAGATTTATTAGCTCACAGTTTGGAAGTTCAGTCCATGTGAGGCTGGCGACCATGGATCTCAGAACATGGCAGTGAAAAGTGGAGAGGGAGAGCACAAGGCTTTACTCCATACATCAGGGAGTCTAAAAGCAAGAGAGATGAAGTGAGGGGAGGAGGAAACATACATGCATAAACCCCAAAGTCACAACTCCAGGAACCCACTTTCTCCGGCCACATCCTATCAGCTCAGGCCACCACACAGATATATGCATTAATATGGATTTATCAACTGCCGAGATTACAACTCTCATGACTTAGCTATATCAACCCTGAATACTAATAAATGAGCTCTTTAGGGGACATTTCATATGGAACTACTACAACACTGTTGAGTAAAAAATATAATTCTTTTTTTTCTAAATAGTTAAGGACAAATAAGCCAAAAATACACATTTAATTTCCTAGAGAATACTTTCATATTTTTATTAGTGCATTGTAATTACAAACCATAGAGAGGTACAAAGTGATACAGGCATACGTGCACACATCATTTGGTGTATTTTATCCAGTATCCTACCTCATTTCTCTTTCCCTCCCCATACATGTTATACCTTCATATATTGACATAGCATTATTTGAACTTCAGTATTCTACTGATATCTCTCCTCATTTATCTGAACTTCATTTTGTTTTCTCTTTTCTCCTAATTTCCACATATGAAAGAAAACATACAACACTTGACTTTCTAAAATGCCGATATCACAAATTCTATAGACTTTTCTTACCCATGTCTGTGTGTCATTGAGTGGCTAGGACAGGCTAGTCTGAGGTGACCATTTATGATTAGGGGATAATACGGTTTTGAGGCACTGATACCTAAAAACTGCTTTGAAATTACAAAGATTACATTTTGCTTCTGAAGATTTTAGAAAGCTGTAGCAGCCATATACTTCTTGTTCTAAATGATAGGCTCACACTAATTGATAAAAAATAAATCAGGATGCAATAATATACTGGAGCAGCAGCATAGAGTGTTCTATCCACTACAGCTGACTTTAAGTGCATGTAGCAAATTCTTGTCAGAAATACTGTTGTCTCTGATCCTAGAAAAGACTTAAGTAAAATTAGAAATTGGTGTAGTCACTTTAGCACATGAGCAAACTGTAAGAGCAAACTCATGAAAGGCCTGATTTCTACTCTGCTGTAAATAAACTGTCAAAACCCAAATTCTTCGCAGTGAATCAGTCCAGTATCATCTCCAAGGTGTAAATGGCAATCATTTCTAGAAAATATAAGCTGATATTTTAATATATACTATGATTATCAAATTTATAGCTTACATTTTATATCCTATTGGGAATTAAATCTAGTTCTTAGAAATACTGTATGTCACTTTTTAAAAGTTGAAATATAAAAGACAAAAGCCAAGAAGACATTGTGCAAATAGTACAATTAGAGTATTAGTTAAATAGTTGCAGAAAAAAGTTTCTAAAATTAATGTATAGCAGATAAAATTACTATTTTTAAGTTTTAAAACATATACACAGTAACATCACATACTTTTTAAATAGCACTATTCCATAAATTAATTAAGATCTAAAATTTCCGATTTGGATTGCCTGATTTTACCTGATATAACCTTTTGCTTGTAGGTTTTCGTATTTAAAGTATGTTTGGGTTAACAAGAAGATAGAGAAATGGGGATTTTAATTCACTGCCAAAGTGAATGTCAGTTGGTAGAAATATTTGGTAAAGTCATTTGAAAAATATAGTGCAAAAGTTTGAAAAAGGTTTAAATGTATTAATTTTAATTCTACTATTTATTCTAATGATATGGAATAATTCAATAATATTTTATAAGTATGCATTGTCTTTAACTTAGTGTTTTTATAAAGCTATAAATATAGAAACTAAAACTTAAAAATACCTATAATTGTTAAAATTGTAAATAACATATATCCTATAATGTATCCAAATTGATGCTTCTATCAACATACAAATATTTTAGTAATATTTAATGCTATGGAACAGGGTTCACAATACATTGTTAAATAAGAATTAAAAGCAATGGGTTGCATCACATACACACACAGACACACACACACACACACACACACACACACATACACACATATTCATATACATATATAGCCCAAATTTTAGGATGTACTCATTTATAAACACATGCATTTAAATACATTTGTAACACACATATAAGTGAAAATGAATTCCTATTAAAGGTATAGAGTACAGCTATTTATGAAAAGATTTGATCCTCTATTTTCCCTTCCCCAGCTGCAACACTTATCTTCCTAGTACTGTGGATCTATGTCCTTGTGGTTCTTCTCCCAGCTGATTAAGCCTAATATTTAGTGTGGTGGTGGCTCTGGAAGAATTTCAGAGGCGGCTCCTCTCCTCTACAACTAGCATGACAAGGGGAACATTCTTTGGTTTCTCTATGAAATCCTGGTGCTGTTTCTGGAGAGGAAAAAAAAATGCAGATGGGTGAGAATTCCATTACTGTAACCCTTGGGAGCTATTCACTCTCATAATAACTAAAATTCACCCTCTGAGAAATAATCAACATTACTAATGTTCCCACAGGCTTTTCTGATATCTGGCAGCTCCTGCCCAAGGTAAACATTGTTCTGCATTTTGTTTTACTGTATGTGCCTATAATTCTTCAGAGATTGAACTTGTGGCTTATTCTTGTCTCTTTTCTCTTATGGATTCTGAAAAAGTCACTGCTTTGCTCTCTGAACAAGATTTTTCTTTTTGTAAGGACAAAAGCTTCTTTCCATTAGTTCATGAGATATCCAAGATGAATCCAGAAATGGCTAATATCCTATGGAGTAGGCAAACCCATAGAGTAGTCACTTGCTTGATCTTATTTTAGAGACATCTTTCATGTAGGAAAATTAATTTGAGAAAATTGAAAGTACTAATTTCCAAAGCTAAAAATGATAATGAGCCATTCTAAAATAATAATTACTTACATCATTTAAATACATGTCTGCACAGCTTCTACTTAATTGACTTTATCTCTTTCATCTCTTTGACCCCACGAAAAATTAAATTAAGAATATTAAGTATATGCAAAGAGAAATGTAATCTAAATATGGACTATCTTGCTCCAAACATAAGTGTTCTTTTTCCTGTGTGTGTGTGTGTGTGTGTGTGTGTGTGTGTGTGTGTGTGTGTGTTATTACGGATAAAATACAGGGACATTCTACTTCTGAAGTAAACCACCAGCCATTTTCATTTATATGTTGAAACAAGGTCTCATTAAGTTACTGTATACTGACCTTGAACATGCAATCTTCCTATCTCAGCCTCCTAGGTACTGTGATTACAGGAATGTACCACTATAGATGGTTCAAACATAAGTGTTCTTTTTAAAGTAAAATTTACTAATAAAATCAACTAAAATCTCAGATTATATTTTTCTCGGAAAAAAATGATTTATGTATCAGAAAACATTTGATTAAGTTTATTGATTAATTCTAGATGAAAATTGAGCCTGCAGATAAAAATATTGATAATGTTGAAGATGATGGCAGTCACAATAATTATTGTTGTGGTAATGATTATAATTTAAGTTCTAATTATCTGAGAAAAAATGATTCCATGATATTTCCTTGCTATAAGAATTATTTCACATAGTAAGTTCCTCAAAGAAAAATAAAAATAATCATTGTTTTTTATTATCCATTGTACTAGAAAATTTACATGTATTTAACTATTCAATATTCTAGAAAAAAACCAACATTTTCATAATTATTCCCAGTTTGAAGATATTGAATAACAGTTAATAGATACTAGCTTTTTTTCTGGAACCTAAAACTACAAGAACATATTAAACTGTGGCCTGTAGACTCCAAAATTTTACCGTACACCATTTTTTCCTACTGAAAAAGTTGTCACAGTGGTACTGATAATCCATAACTAATGTAGACAAGCTCTTATCCCATTTAATATACATCAAATAAATTTGATCTTATTATTACTATCACTCTCATTGTATAAAAGAGAAAACTGAATCACAAAATAGTTAAGTAACTAATCAAAAATGGTACAACTAGAATCAGAAGATTTGAATATATTCTATATCTGGCTTCAAAGAATGTACTGTTTCAAGAACACATCTGGTTGATGTGTTTATATATAATACAATATACTATACTATAGTATAATGCAACATAATCAAACATAATATTTTATAGGATATATTCAAATAGATTAAAATCATTATTTCGATGTTTCAAAAGTATATTTATTAACGATAGATGTAATTGACTTAACATGTTACGATGATTTATGTTACTATGACAAAATACCTGAGACTGAATAATTATTGAAAAAGGAGGGTTTGTTTAACTTACAGTTTTGGAAGTACAAGAGTATGGTGGCAGCCACTGGCTTTTGGGAATGACCCTATGCTGTATCATAACATGGTGGACAGCATCACAAAGTAAGAACATTGGGAAGAACAGAGGTCACATGTGCAAAAGAACTGGCCACGAAAGCCAGACTTACTTTATAATAACCCACTGTCATGGTAACTAATCCAGTCCTACGGGAACAAGAACAAATTCCCCTCCATGAGACCTAACTCCAATTTACAATCCTCCTTTTTCAGCCCAAGTACTAGGATTACAGGGATATTTCACTGTGCCCATTGTTATGATATTTTTTCTGTCATTTATAATATTTTTTATTTATTTTTTTGCAGTATTGGGGATGGAACCCAGGGACATTCTACCTTCAAACTAAACCCGCAGCCCTATCTTTTATTCTTTATTTTGAAACAGGGTCTCACTAAGTTGCGCAGGCCATCACTAAATAGCTGAGGGTAGCTGCAAACTTGTGATCCTCCTATCTCAGCTTCCCAACTACTGAGATTACAAGTGACTGCCACCATGCCCAGCACTATAATATGTTTTATATCACTAACATTACACTCTAAAAGCAAAATCAGAATATTTTTAATGTTTACTATCTCTTAATTTACAAATGATAGAGGCTATGCTACTGTATTTCACTGTTTATATTTTTAAAAAAGAGAAAAGACACACAAACACACAACAATGAAAAAGAGTGCCAACAAAGTCTAGTGTCAAGTCATAGGTTCTCTTCTGGAAGGTGTGGCTGGACCTAAACAGGCATGGAGAAGTACAGCTCAGAAAGAACTCTGTAAAAATGAACTTGGATGAGTAGAATAGTGAAAGCTATAAGCTGGTAACTCCTCTTAAATGTGTTTTAATATTAAGAGTTGAGAAAAGAAAAATAGATTGAGCATGGAAATAATTCGAACATAACTCAGAAATAAAGAAATATTTACCTAGAAGCAGGTAGTTCTAGAACAAAAACAGCTCATTAGTGGAGTCCCATGCAGGGACAAGTGGTTAAGATCTTGTGCAATAGTCTTATTCATTGTATAGGGTCATCCATGAAGAGGGTGTTCTTGGCTTAAAAGAAGAGGCAGAAAATACTCATTTAAGAAAGAATGTTGATGAATGGAACAGTTAAAACTATGAGCTGTTAACGTCTTCATGCCTGCCTCATCCATGTTTATTTCCACTTTCTGTTTTCTTTGCTCAGGTGTTAATATTTAAACATATTTTCCATTTCTGTCTCATCTGGAAAACTTTTTCCCTGAGGACCCAACTCACTTCTCCACTGATGCCTGCATTGACAGGTGGTAGAAAAATGTTTAAAACTGCTTGGCTCACTGTACAGCCATCACTGAGAACCCATCCACAGGCACAAATAGTCCCTGTGCACAAAGTATGGGAACAACTTCTAATATTTACTAGTGTTGGCATGATTTCCGTCTGATGGAACACTTTAACCAGTACGAGAACACTGACGTTTGATGAATGCAGACAAAGATGCATGCAAAGAAATGGAATAGGCTAGTTATAATTAGGGGGCATTGGTCTTAGAAACCAAATGTGAAGGCCAGAGGGTCTCTTTGGTGGCTTCAAGAAGAAGCCCTCCCCTCCACATAAAGAAAGAATTTTAAGGTGACTAAATACTCAACTGAGAAAGTTTTGTTCTTTCAATGTTATGATATTCTGATAGAATACACAGTCCTGGGATATTTCATGGAGGCATTCTGTTTCTCAAATACCTTTAAACTCTTAGAGTCTACATAAGCAGTCTGTCCCTGCTTATTAAGAGCTAGGTCTCCCATGAAAGGAGAACTTTGAGTAGAAGGGAAATTCCTTCTTAACATCTGTGCCATCTCTACTCCTGTACTGCTGATCATCAACTGAGGTTAAGAATCAGTATAACTCCATTTGGGACAGACTGGGGCTGAAAAAGGAGAAAATGTACTATACCCACAAGGAATGATAAGTTTCCACAGGAGAAGTTAGTACGCGGGAGCCATGGGTCCACCCATGGAAAAGGAATGTGAGGGTGCCTGTTTAACAAGACTAGAACACAAGTCTGAGGAAGGGAGCATTTATTGACATGAAAGTGTGTAGTGCAGAATTAAAGTTACCCAAAGAAAGTTCTAGCCTTTGTCTCCTGAAATGCCTCATCTAATAGAAATGCCTTTGTCTTACTTTGGGCTTTGGTCATAGGACATTGTAAGGATGTAAGATACTACAATGGGGGTTTTGAACCATATCATATCAATCCAGACCTCCAGAGGCAGTGGAGTTTGCATAAATACATTAATTGCACCTCTGGGGTGGGGGTTAGAGACCAAGTTCAATTGCAGAGACAGTAGGTGATGAAGTCACTATAATAATTGCAGACACCAAAGATTTGGGTAAATTCTCTAGCTGGCAGTATTATTTGAGCTGCTGAGAGAGTAACACTTCTCTGCATGATGAAAGCTGCAAGTTGGAAACCCTCTCAGATTCTGCCCTATTTATCTCTTCATTTGGATGGTTCTAATGTGGATCCTTTTCCTGTTATAAACATGACTGTGAGTATAATAGCTCTCAGGGAGTTCTGAGAGTCATCGTACTGAATTATTAAATGTGAAAGAGTCTAAGGAGACCAGTAAATTTGTAGCCAACTAGTTTGAAGTGAGGGTGGCCCTGGGGAACCCCCAAATTATGGCTGGTTTCTGAAGTGAGAGCAGTCTTGTGAGCACTAGACTCTCGTTCTTTGCAGTTTGCCTTACTCATTTGCAAGGGGATATGTTCGGCATTTAGAATTTAATACCCTAGCTAGGACTCAAGGGATGGGTGCAGATTCACTGTGAGGTTGGCTCCTAGAAGGCTGAAGAAAATAAAAGCCTAGGCTGAGTGAAGCTGAAAAGCTTTAACTGTCATATCAGATGGTAGAGGAGGAGAAAATCAAATGAGGAGGTAGACATGCTGAAATGGATATATTATGTGATGCTACAAGACCCATCAGATAATTTAGTGCCATGAGAAGGTCCACAGATCACACAATTTATCAAAACCACCAGGAATACACTGATAATAATTTCACCATAATTACTAAAATGTTCAATAGCAGCTCTAGGTAGACTAATACTGAGAGTAAGAATGGTCACAGACCTTGGTTTATCAATAGCAATGGAGAGTATGCGTTATTTAAGGACCACTAGAAAATTCAAGGAGACGTATTTTTTTAGCAATTGGTAAGATCAAAGTGGGAGGCAAGATGGTTTAATCTTAATATTGTTATAAAGATTTGATAAAAGAACATAGAGTTTTTAGAAGCAAAGGAATGGTTAGCCAAAAAGACTACTGTGTAACATAATCATAGTGTGATATATGATTAAATAAAGAAAAAATGTGAGCAGTAGAGGAAGAGGTGCAAAAAAGTCATATTTTGTTTCCTTGTTCTCAAAGTTTTTGTCTCTTGAACACGTGATGGAAGAGATTTCCAGGTCCATAGGATGGACTTAGTAACATAATGTGTGGGATTAGTCATTTCAAGAATTGTTATACTTTCCACAATATTAAGTAATCTAGGGAATTCAAAAGCACAGATGAAGTAACTGTGAAGACATTTCTTATGTGTTAAATACACTGAGTATGTTTTTTAAATTTTGATGTACTTGTTCTCTATTATAAGTGAATATTCTCAATGATATTAGAAAGAATCATGAGCTCAGGAATCAAGTCAGCAAAGAGCCAACTGACTTTACTATGGGGTGCAAATGTGAAGGATGCTAGCAATATTTATGTTTTTATTAATATTGCAATGGCTTTTGTTACAGCTTTGTTTCTAAGTTACATAGGCATTGAATGGTCAGCACAATCTTATCTTAAGCCTTGGTTTTAAGGTGGGTAATTTTGGAACACATAAGTATTTTTCAGGATATATATGAAGTTACAACAGAAGTGGCTGCACACTAAAATGATGTTCTATTAACCTGTGACTTTCTGAAGAGCAAGGACCATGACATGTTAACATGTGCACCTTCATTCCATAACTAAGTAATATTTGATGAACTGAATGAAATCACAGAAGTTGCTGAATAAATGCTAATTATTTTTCCTAAAAAAATAAATTAAGAGCCAGGCGTGGTGGCGCACGCTTGTAATCCAGCATTTGGGAGGCTGAGACTGGAGGATCCGGGTTCACAGCCAGCCTCAGCTACCTAGTGAGGCACTCCGCAACTTAGTGAGACCGGGTTTCAAAATAAAGAATAAAAAAAATAGGTCTGGGGATATAGCTTGGAGGTAGAATGCCCCTGAGTTTAATTCCCAGTACTGCAAAAAATAAAATAAATAAATAAATAAAAAATAAAGAATAAATAAATAAATTAAGTTGGAGTTATTTGGGCCCAAGTAAAAAATTGAAATCATTCTGAAAATCTAGTATATAGTAGATTCACTTCATTAAAACGCATACCTGATATTTACTTGACCAGTCTCTGAATATTTAACTCAACAAACTCTATAGAGTCAGAGCAATCTGAACATTGGGAGCTTGGCGCATGGTATAAATGCCATTACGGTAGGAAAGGGCAAGTGGAAAATTCTAAAATTTCTTCCAATTGAGATAGTAAATCAAAACTGATATTACATGATAAGGGATGATGTAGAAATTGTTGCGAAATGTAAAGAATGCCGAGGAAAGGGTCCTTATCATCTGTACATTTGATTTTTCAAATTCATCCTTGCAGAAACAAGATAGATTTTGTATACTACCACAAGATCACAGGTAGTGGCTCCATCAACATCTGATGAATCAGATATGAAATTTCACTTAGGCAGAACATCTCATTCAGCATGATCAGTAAATACTAGCATGATGGAGACTTGAACACAATATTTGAGGTTTAAAGTGTAGAAGAAGTCTTCTAGATATCAAGGACCTGCATTTTCACTAAAATGATCAAGTGTTCAAATGGTTAAATGTATCCTGGAATATTCTTTCCAAAACAAAAGGTTGATTGGTGAATCTTGCATTCGCACCAAAAAGATGTATGTATAACATCTGGTAAGCATCTTAAGATTCTGGATGCAATATATTTTGCTCCTAAAAACATTTCACTGGACTATCCAGCAGGAAATATGGAAGTCTGTTTACTCAGGGTGAGACCTACAAAAAGAAGCAGTTCTGTAGTAGGTCATGTTTTTAATACTTTCAGGATTTCAGTGGTATCTAAGGCTTTGGAAAAGCAAACTAAGTACCGTGGAGCAAATGCAAGTCTTAGTTAACAAGTTTAAAATATAAAGTCATAAGAAAGCCACATTCTTTGTAGATGTAAAATATATATACATATAAATATAAACTGGGATTGCACACACATACATACATACATATATAAACAGGTGTTGACATGTCCCTCTCCCTTGATAGAGTAGAATGTTTATAATGCAGCACAAGTAAACTTATATCTCATCAGAAGCTGAGTCCTATTGGAAATTCTAAGTCAGGCAGTTCCAGCAACAAATTTCTTGAAAGACACAATAGGGGATGTTTGGACCATGCACGAGCATAAAAGAGAGCATAAGCGAAGTTGCATGAGCAAGTCACCTTAGACGCATATGTCACATCAAACATTTACACAAACACTGCTCCCACTGATTACATCAATAATTAGAGCGGAAGTCCATGAATATCAGTTGAAATGAAAAGTGCAAATGCTTTGTTTATCTATGGTTAGTGAAACATGTTGGTTCAAGCAGACGCTGGACAGTGGCTACCTTGAAGCCTCATTCATAAGTAGCCTATGAAGGTGAACTTTGTTGTTCAGATTGTTTGAAGAAGGAGCTAAGGTTAAAAATAGTAGGTACTGACATGAATAGCTATTTAGAAAACCGCAGGAAAGAAACTAGAAGATGAGCGCCAAGGAGGTCCAGGGGAGAGACATGCAAATGTGTATAAAAGAGTGAAGACAACATATACAATAATCTTTGTGTAACATATTAAAGTGAAACAAAAAATGTCCACCACAAAGAGCTACTATACAACCAAATAGATATAGGTGACTTAGACAATTGATGTTTCTCAGATTTTGTTAGTAATCACTTAGTGGTTACATACAAATTATTATTTTTTAATTATTTTTTTCCATACTGGGGATTGAACCCAGGGGCATTCTACCTTCATGCTATACCCTCAGCCCTATTTTTTATTCTTTATTTTGAAACAGGGTCTCATGAAGTTGCAGAGGGCCTAAGTAGCCCAGGCTGGCTGCAAACCGGAGATCCTCCTGTCTTAGCCTCCCAAGTACTAAAATTATTAATGTGTACCACCAAGCCCAGCAATACAAATTATTTATGCATGGCAACTGTGATTAAATATTTGCATGCTTCCTTTTTACCAAGGTTGATCTAGTAACTTTTACCTCACGATGTGAAAGAGAGACCAAGCCAGAGCCCCTGTGACGACACTATGCCTCAAGGAAATCCACTGACCCTGGAAGCCCTGGAATGACTACTGCCTTAGTCTCACAGGAATTGATATTTAGTTCAAGCAGGCATGTGCTTTCCCTGCTAGTTGAATCTTAGCCAACTCTCAAGCTTATGGAGTCCCTATCTCTAGGTATGAAATCCCACCCAACAGAGCATCAGAACAGGAACCCATGCACAAAGAAGAAAATATAACAATTTCATACTGCATACCACACCATTCTGAAATAACTGTCCTGATAGAGTTGGAATGCAAACTAAAGGTACATTGTTTGCCAGTTTGCAAACAACACTCTGAAGAGTAAATTGTATCCTTACTACATCAAAAATGCATGTTCAGTCACCTCCAGTAGAAAAAAATTATATGTATCCAGGAACTGTGGAAAAGAGGCATCTCGCCCAATGGTGGATTCAACCATTAATTTATGGTTCTTCTTTCCAGAACACAGGGATCTGTTGGGATAGCGGTCATGTTCAACAAGGGGGATGCTATTTTGATAAGGGCACAATAGGCAAGAGGAGACACATATATGAGAAACTTACCCTGATTACTGGGAAAAGATATAGGAATGTTTATATCATGAAGGTAGCAGGAACACATACAAAAACTGGATGCTGCACTTGGTTGTCTATTAGCACTCTCTCACTATTATGGTTGTGAATAGGCAAGTCCAGCAACCTCGGCCTGAGAGGGCACCCCTAAAATGAAAATTTGGGCTACACAGCTTTTTGCAAAGTAAAAGATCAGCAGTGAAGATAAAGGAGGGTACATACTGCACAAAATGGATAGCAGAGGAGGGGATGCAATAGATTACAATCCCCAAATTAACTACAGAGTTGAGAGCTGTGATTTGTTCCCACTAATTTCTCTCTTTTAAGTTTACATGTGGGAAGAGAAAACCACTGAAAACTGGAGGAGGGACTGCTTGAACACAGGGGGAGAAGTGGAAGAACACGGGGTAAACTGTGAACAGTGCAGCACCAAGATCCTCTTTTGAGAAAGGATTTGCAGCAAGTGTTGAGAGCTGACATTCCACAGCTACTCATTCCTTCATTTCTGCTCCAGTATGAGATGAGATCATACTTCTCAACTACCAATGACTGACGAGTCTCCACTAAAGGTGTCTTCCTATTTCCACCTGTTTCAAACAACATTCTCACTAGTGGGCACAATAAGTCTGACCACATATAGCTTACAGGAAGGAAGGTTTATTTGTTCACAGTTTTACAGATTTTTAGGGTTCAGTCCATGTCAATCTGGGTCTGTGGAGCTTGGGCCATTGTGGCTAGAAGCAGAGAAAGGAAGAGAGCAATATCTTAGAGAATAAAAGTAAAAAGAGAGCAGGGAGAGGAGACCTTATATAATCCCCAAGGCCATACCTCAAGGACTCCTCTTAAGCACAAAGCCCCACTTCTAGCATTGCTACTTTGTTTCTGTGAGGGCTAGGGGGACATTCTAAATACATATCATTATACCACCCAAAATGATATTCCTAGAGTAGGTAGTCTGTGCTTCAGAGCTGGGAGAGACTTTGTCATACTCACATCATGGCCCCTTGGCTCTCCCTGAACATTTCTACTACCTTGTTTTCCTTTCACTGTTGCTACTCTCCAAAAAATCTTCTAATTTAGTCTCAGCATCTGCTTTCTGGAAGACCTGACACATATAGATTAGCATATTTTCTACAATTGTAGGTCACAGGGAGCAAATCATGAATGAGTAAAGGTATTTTTTTTCACAGAATAAAAACTCTCAACTCTCAAAGTAAAATATCAACATAAGGGGTGTATTATCAATCTCCAACCGTCATACTGCTGGGAACTACCAGTGTTCTTTTTGAAAATGCGCTCTAGAAGGACTGCACCCAGGCACTGACTAAGCAAGGCCAGGATCCTGGAGCCCTGCATTTCTTTCCCAAAGTGCCTCGCATACTGGCTCCCCTACCAGCCTCCTCCAGAGATTTCCATAGCTTGACTCAGATTTTCTACTACCTGCACCACAATGAAAAGCTTTCTCTTTCACAGGTACTAGATGTACATCATGGTTTGATGGCTCTTTCTACCTACTCCTACTTTTCATTCCTCGTTATATTTCACAGACATTTACTCCCTTAAATCTCTTGTATTCTAATTACCACTCTGTGTCTCCCACCAAAAGACCCAAATTAACACAGAGCCTGTCACATTATTATACTAAATTTAAAAAAATTCTATATTAATCTGAAACTTCTATCCCCCTTTTATGGTTTTTTTTACCTATCTCCTCTAGGGTTTTGTGAATATATGCAAATATGTCGTTCTAAAGCAAGATATTCTAAATACAAGTTAAGACTCTTCTTTGTTTGATTTATTTATTCACAGTGTTTACTAATATATTAAAGAATCCTCTGAAACTGGCCCTTTTCATCTTAACATATTCTATTTTGGATGACATTTCTTTAAAAATCTAGCATGCAAATTGGATTTTTTACCCTAAATGCACTCTCCAAGTCTGAGGTTACAATAGAATCATCGAATTCTCCACTCTGCATTCTGTACTTATGTTAATAGAGTCTAAGATCAAATTTGCATTTTTCACAGCATGCAACAGAATCCTATAAAAGCTTCAGTCACCTAGAACTCATATATCTTTTTTTGCATATGTTAGTGTAAAGACATATTTGCTTCATTCCATATTTCTGCAGTTGTTTCTTTGGAACTAAGCATGATACTTTACATTTATTCCCATTTCATTTCATTTAATTTGCTGTGGTCCATCTAACTCATCAATACTCTTTCATGTCCTGATTCTGGCATTTAATATACTTACTAATATATCCTAAATTAGGTTCACCTTCAAAAACCACTCATCATGCCAATTCAATTCTAGAAATAAATGAGGAAGAGGACAGGCTGTGTTACTGTGTTTAAATACCTCCCTGCAGGCTGGTATTGATCCTTTTATCAACAGTTTTAGATTTGATTCTTCATACATGTGTGGATCTACCTAAGTGTATATTTATTTATTTTTTTTTTTAATTTTTTTTTTTTTTTTGCGGTACTGGGGATTGAACTCAGAGGCGTTCTACCTTCGAGCTACACCCCCAGCCCTATTTTTTACTCTTTATTTTAAAACCGAGTCTCACTAAGTTGCGGAGTGCCTCACTAGGTAGCTGAGGCTGGCCGCGAACCCGGATCCTCCGGTCTCAGCCTCCCGAATGCTGGGATTACAAGCGTGCGCCACCACGCCCGGCATCCTAAGTGTATATTTATTATAATTAAATTCATAGGTTATTCTGTAACTTGCTAACTCTCATTAGATATACACCACACAAATATGCACACATATATATTATAATACACATATATATTATTATATACATATATGTATTTACATACAAACACACACACAAGTACATATGTGGTATACAACCTCAATGTTATACAACCTGAAACATTTTGTCTTACTTATGAGACCTAGTTATTAGCAAATTTCTGTATATCTCCTTATAATTTTCTGTACATGCACACAAACATTGTGTGTGTATGTATATAACTGTGTATAACAATATATATGTTTATTATATATATATGTATATATGTATATATACAGTGTGTGTGTGTGTGTGCACTTGTGTGGTGTATAGTTCTTGATAAAGATGCATCATAACAATTATCTTTTTGGTGTCAGTGGGAAATGGAAGAATTTGTAAGATAAGTAGTGTTGGAAAATGATGTAAAGTCTCCTTAAATTGAGTTTCTAAATAATTTCCAATAACCTCAAAAATTCCTGAGGCAAATATAGATACAACAAATAATAAAGCATACCGCTAACAGTACCCTTTTACTTTACTTTATATAAATTACAATGCATTACTACTTGTATTGACTATAATCCATTCAAAGGGTTAAGTGAAGAGAAAAATTAGCAAGGATAGTGACATGAAACAAGCTATGGATTCCCCCTGTAGGCCAAAATTGTTATTCCTTTAATAAGCATTGACCTATGCTTTAACTGCACATTTACTAGGTTGTTTTTCTTCTCCATGTCTTCCATGTGCAATTGACTATGATTTTATCACTTTTTTGTCACATCTGATATTTGGTCTAATAGTTAAGGTCCTTTTGATTGCCAATAACATACCACCCTATTCACAGTGGCTTAAAAAAATGGCAATATAATGCAATAATTCATTCTTTAACTCAGTCTTTTTCTTTAACAAAACTTATTGCTGTTTCCCCAAACATAATTATATTTGTGATCAGAATTTATTGATCAAAGATTTAAAAATTCCTCTAGCATTGCTTTGTAAAATGGCATCAGCTAAAACAACAACTTTGATAGTATGGGCGCTTATATAGGATTGAAGTACAGAGGAGTTTTGTAACTTTTCATTTTTAAAATTTTTTTCCAGAGGTCCTCAAATAAAAATATAAATACTAATCAGAATCTGCTTAACATGTTTATAATATCAGAATATATTCTAAAAATTTTAATCACTATTTAGCTATATCCAGGAAAAAAAGTATTTTCTAGAGTCGAATAAGTGATGATAAACATTCTACTTCATAAAAATAAAGGTGATATCTTGGCTATTTACGTACTTTCAGCTATAAACACAGAAAATTTTTAACTTTTTGTGTGTGTGTGTGTGTGAAACTGGGGACTGAACCCAAAGGCATTCGACTTATGAGCTATCCTGAGTCTGATTTTATTTACTTGGAAACAGGGTCTCACTAGGTTATGAAAGTTTCACTACTTGATGAGGCTGTCCTTGAACCTGAGATCCTCCTGTTTCAGCCTCCTAAGTACTGGGGTTACAAGTGTGGGCCACCGCACCTGGCAATTTTAAATATTTGAGAAAAAAATCATCGCAATAGTTTTAAAAGATTAATTTGGTCAATGTACTGCCAAGTTACATGTGGATATATATTAATATGTTCTGTAAATATAACTTTTGTTCTAAGAGAACAAAGAAAGAATCAGTTCAGGGAAATCCTAGAATGTAACTGACTAAAAATATGAAGAGAATTATTCAAAGTAAAATATAATCATATTGGAGCTTAAAAGAAAGTAATTTTTACAACTCAGCAGCAATTTTCCTTGTCATTTTAAATTTAGGTAGAAATTTCTATTTTCATAATGTTATACAACTTCAAACATTTTGTCTTACTACTTATGAGACCTAGATATTACAAATTTCTCTACACCTCCTTATGCCTACTATCCTAATGGAATGATTCACTATTTTATATTCAATTTTAATTCTTATTTTATTTTACTATATATAGTTTAGTATGAATATAGCATTAATCACACAAACTGAGCATTAATAATGTACTTTAATACTGCCTCACAAATGGAAATAATACATTGGAAAATAAAATATGAATTAAAATATAGTAGTAATAAAAGATCAAATTAAAGTAATATAATGCAGTATTGTTCCAATGTAGTTTTTAAATAAATGAAAAATGTGAGCTTCGTAAAATAATACATACTTTGAAACATATCCACATGTTGGAATTTGATACAAAAGCGATGTTTCTTAATATTATTAACACATTGAACTGAATATTGTGAAAGCAATAGGTTTAAAGAATTAAAAAACAAAACAAAGAAAAACTTTGAAAACAATCTAGTCAATAACAAGACTATCTAAAACAGGTCTCAATCTCAGCACTATTACTATTTGGGGAAAGGGTTGCCATGTGTATTGTAAGGTGCTCAGGATAGTTCCTAGCATCTTTCCATTAGATCCCAGCTGCATTCATAGTAGTTGTATCAATTTAAAATGTCTCTCAAATCTGTCAAATGTTTCTTGGCTTGTGTGAATGTATGTGTAATGTGAAGGAAGGCATTACCCTGGTTTAAGAATCACTGACCTAAATGTACTAAATTATAAAGTACTAAGCATAAACAACAGATGTTTTTATTATTTTCATAGGTCATAATTCCAAATTTTCTGTACTTTCAAAAGGTATACCTAATATATATATGAAGAAATCTAAATTTTCTATTGAATAGAATGTACTATAATTTAGAATGGGATTAGTACATTATGCAAGTTAAAGCAATATTTCTCCAAACACAGTAGAGAGAAAAAACAATTACGGACAATATCTATAAAGCTATTTTGTCATAGAGGCCTTCTACACTTTTGATTTGAGGCCACTAACAGATTTCTAAAAATTTAGAAATTTAATATTTTATATCAAGATAATTAAAAGAAATATGAAAATTACAAACGATGATTATCAATACTAAAATACCATTTCCCAAAGTAGATATACATACATTTTCTGCTAAAGAGAATAAATATCACATACAGTTGAAATATGACGTACTTTCTTCTGAAACATGGCTAAACTACCAAAATTATAATTCATCACCTCAAATTAGAGATTCCAGCTTCCTATTTAGTTTGTTCCTTGCTCACTAACCAATCTGCTTGAGAAAGCCATATGGAAGAATCTTTAAAAAGAGGTCAACAGAGTAGGTGGAGAACATGGTTTTCCATAACAACAGAGATGTATAATTCCTGATACCACCTGGTACACACTAAAATTTTATTTTTAAAAATGTATCCAAAATTAAAAGGAAGAGACATCAATAATTCAGTTATTTATATATATGATATTCTTATTAATATAATTTGAATATAGATTACTAATTATCAATTATTTGCCTTTCATTTTACTTTCTTACTGTCTGACACATAGGAAAGTCATCTAGAAAGACATTTTTAAATCCACATCCTCTCCCTTCTTAATACCAAATACTTAATATTATATATTATAATTATATATTATATATTAAGTATTATATATAATACTCTTATGCTTAATACTAAAACCCTGTTATTTGTTTTTATCTTCAGTTATTCCTTTGATTCTAAGTAGGAATGGGTATTTATTTTCAATTTTATTCCTTCTCAATTCTTTTTTCACAGTTCAGGAAAATTCTGTCATTTCTGCCAGGATTCAGATACCATGTACCAATCACTTCCATAGCTGTTTGTAGTGTTCCATATAGGTCCCCTCTTCAAGAAAGTAAATCATTTAAACTTTCGAAGAGCTGCTACCAATGACGCACAGCTGAGTTTCTCAGGGTATATTCCCTCCTCCAAAGTAAGGCTTTGTCCCAGAAAAGTGGCTCAAAGTCATTGACAGTTCCATGTGGGGATACAAACATCAATCCCTGACTCAGTTTGAGCCATCCCTGTCTCTTATGGGCCACCTCAGTTTAGGGTTTCCTGGACGGGGTAAGGCCTCAGTTGCCACAGCATTACAGATGAGCTTTGTGCTCTACCCAGTCTCATTTTTCAAGTGAATCATGTAAGAAAAATCCCTCATGAATTTTCTATGTATGCTCCCTTGAAAGAAACATGGAATAACAAAATAGACCTCTGACGTAACCACAAAAGAAGAGTTAAATCTTAGGTAGGATTCTCATGCCAATCTTAGAGCTCTATTAAAAAAGGAGTAAGGCCTTGAGATTTGAAATATCTGGGCAGTTGTAGAAAATAAATTGAACTTGTATATTCTTCTAAACAAAAGTTTCTCAACCTCGGAATAATTGAAATTTGGGGCTAATAATGCTTAGTTGTAGAGGATTGTCCCGTGTAGTGTAAGATGTTTAAGAACATCCAAGAGCTGGGTGCAGTGGTGCACGCTTGTAATCCCAGTACTTGGGAGACTGAAACTGAAGGAACTGGGTTCACAGCCAGCCTTAGCTATTTAGTGAGGCCCTCTGCAACTCAGTGAAACCGTGTTCAAAATAAAGAATAAAAAATATGACTGGGGGTGTAGCTCAGAGGTAGAATGGGTTCAATCCTCAGTACTACAAAAAAAAAAGAATATCCAAGATCTTTATTATGTAAATTCCAGCAGCACTTCCTACCTCATTGGTGAAAAATGCATACAAACTCAGGGAGTGGTAAATCATTCCCTCTTGAGAATCACAGATTTATACCCTCAAATCATCAAATGTGGTGGACTTTTCCTTATTAAATGATTCTGCCTCTCTTCTTGAAAACCAAGGAGAAATCCTGGGAAAGATAAGTGCCCTCTAAAACATTTCTTTCCTTCAGGAATTTCTTTTTTTCTGGCAACCCGATCAAGTATCTCTTGTCTGAGAAGATAGTAAACCTGTAAAGAAACAATCACATGCATGAAGCAGAAGGACCTGGCTAATCAGAAACCAATAGAAGTTTTATAGGATCATTTACTGGTGATTTATAGGATAGAGGAACATAATCAGACATGTAGGAGGAAAGCATTATGAAGATTCAGGACCCTTTTATATCAGTGAAGTCTATCAGGCAGGTAAACTGAGATGTAAGTGGACTCCCCCATTCATCATAAGAGAATTATGAAGTGACACAGAAGGCCACATCTTCACATATATTCCATCTTTACAGCATCTTGCCCAAGCTACATTCCTCTGTATCTATGACTATGTGGTCCCTTAGTCGCTTAGGTATTACAGATATCTTTGGATTTTACATAAATTAGTATCAATCCTCAAAAAGAAAAGAATAATATAGGAACTTAATATTAGAACAAAACCTTATAAACTAAAACAGAAAATTATACACATTGCAAATTTGTTCATGAGAAACCAAGTGACCATGCAAACAATGAGCTGGGTTATCTGGTTGATCATATCAATTGAGGTGATAATCCATTAACAAAGAAAGATAAGATCAAATGGTCTATCCAGAATCAGGGATGAGTAGGGTCAAAATACACAAGATTAGCCAAAGGTTGGCTGAATCACATTATAGCTGCCCACAGGGAATGCCATCACGAAAACAGGCAGAGCAAGTCTGCTTAATGGAAACAGTTTCAGGGGATGCACTTTGATATCAACTTTATTGAGAGAGAAATTTGGCCTAAGGTAAGAATATATTTGAACTCATTTTCAGTAACACCCTATCTTACTGAACACAAAGAGAGAAGAAAAACTGGAAGATCAGTAACAAAATTTCTGTGGAAAAGACATGCATTTTACCTCTTGGAGCATATATGCAAAGACCTTTGTGTCATGTCTGATTTTACTGGGCTCATTATTAATGAATAAATACATACAATGACTCAGCACATTGATTTCAGTCACATCTCTCATTGCTCACCTCAGTGCTGAGACAATGGGCACATGGATGGAGAAGCTTTCTAGGCTACTGCTACCTATCTAACTTGTCATCAACAGAGACCAACACTGATAACCCAATATAAAATCATAGTTAAAGGAAGATAACCAGTTATTTTATTTTATTTTTTGTGGTATTGGGGATTGAACTCAGGGGCATTCTACCTCCGAGCTATACCCCGAGCCCTATTTTTTATTATTCATTTTGAAACAGGGTCTCACTAAGTTGCGGAGTGCCTCACTAGGTAGCTGAGGCTGGCCGCGAACCCAGATCCTCTGGTCTCAGCCTCCCGAATGCTGGGATTACAAGCGTGTGTCACCACACCTGGTGGGCGATAACCAGTTATTTAATAGATGCTAACTACATTTGGTCTCTGCTATTCTGGAAGAAGAAAACATTCACTTGGCCTGGGATTGGCATATATCGCCAAAATAAGTTGTTTGTGTTTTCTTGCCTACAATGACATGGTCAGTAGAAGCATAAGAATACTTACATTCTTCCATCCATTGAAACAGTATCTTATATTATAATGCATGGAAACAATAAATGTGCTTTGTATGAATGGAGCAGCTCCAGCTGGCCATGAACATGAGTTCCATACATTTTATCCTATTGGTCCACCAGAAGTTGCCATCCTGACAGAAGGAAGAAATGCCTTTTAAACATGCAGTCAATAAATTAGATAGTAAATAATATCCTACTATTATGTGATACCATCTTCCGGGACATTATATGCACTGCAAATCAACAAACATTTTATAGTTCAGTGCCTTCACAAGGTAAAATATATAGATCTGGGAGCCAAGGGATAGAAATAAGAGTAGTTCCACCCACCATAACTTCCAGTGACCCATTTGAATTATTTGTGTTTTCAACTCTTTAATTTTGGGATTTTTAAACTAAGAGGTCTCAATTCCCAGAAGGCTAATTCTTTAACAAAGATAGACAACAGGAGTTCCATAGTTTTTAAGTTTCCACTGCTGTGCTATCACTTCACTAGATTCCATTTCCTAAGAAATTATAAGAAAAAAGGTTGATTTACTCATGTGGGTAATTGTATCTGGTCTTAAGGAAAAGGTTATAAGGGGGAAGTAACACTATCATTTTATAATGGGAGGAAAGAAAAGATGTAGAACTCAAATGATGCACCAATAAATTTTGTGAGGGTCCCATGCCCAATTTTAAATGTAAATAGATACTTCAAGAGTCACAGTTGGAATAAAGGATGATACCAAATATACCTGGCCCTTCAGGATGAGTTCTGGGTAATCTCCAGGAGACGAAAAGCTTAGGCAACAAATATGCCAACAGAGTCTCAAGGCCGGCCTTGAGAAAGGGAATGAGGACAGTGCTTAGTCTCCACTATGCCCTTGAAGCAATAGAGGCTGTTGTTTCATTCCAGTAATCTGTGTCTTTTTAGAGCTCTAGGAAATGAAACTACATAGAACTCTGGAAAAGGTCTTCCCACATAGAGCAAATTTGTTAGCTGAGAACTGTGGATCTAATTGGTTAGATATTAACATTACTGCAACAATAATTTTTTATTTGGATCCCCTCTTTGAGTTTAACAAACTAATGCTCCAGGCTGCCAAAGACTCTGATTACTAATTGTGCAAAGCTGTCTCTTCACTGGGAATTGTTCTCTGATACAGAATTGCCTTGCACTAGTTTAAACTCTCTTTTGTGGTGTGGTCCTATGAACAACCCCAGGAACAATGATTCACTAAGAGGACACAGCAGGTAGTTGTACTCATGGCTATAACTTATTACAAAATAGGTTATAACTTTTTACAAGTTTTATAAATATAACTTATTACAAAAAAAGCAAAACCAACAAAGAAAGCTGCACATAGGGCAAAAGTCCAGAGAAAATAGCCATGACCTTCCAAGTATCTTCTACTAGAGAAGTCATATCAGAAGTGCTTAATTTCTACCATGATGATTTATGATAGAAAAAGTGAAATGTTGCCTGTCAAGCAAGCTTCCTTAGAAAGGAAGAGCTAAGGATTTTAGTGGGGGCTAATTACACAGGCCTGTCATGGTGTGTTTACTCTTCTGTACATGTGGGAAGCCTGCCACCAATGATGAGCTTATGCAGCCTTACAAAGGGTGGGCCCCCTTGCCTCAAATTGAAGAATCATTAAAAGCTATTTAAGCACCAAATCTACAAGAGGGCTTCACAAATGAGCGTCTTGCTTTAATATCCTGACTTCATGCCTTCCTCCCTCCCTCACAGTGCTACTCAGAGCTCCAATAAAATTCTAGATAGTGCCACAACTCAGCATCTGTTTCCAGGCAACATTGCCTAACGAGATAGTCCCACCTGAGATAAACTGAAGAGTAGATGATATGGTCTAGTGACTTGCAAATGTTAAAGTAATAATAAGAATCCTCTAGGATATTGTTCAAGTCTAAAATGCCTAGAGATTTTGATGAAGAATGAACAAGCACAGAATGTTAAGAATCATAACATAATTCTAAGAATGATAATTTTGAGAATTATAATAGAGAAAATTATGCCTTTGACTAGTAAAATAAGCTAGTAGGTAAGGCTAATTTGGAGCACAAACCTTATGTGTGAAATGAAAATGAAAATAGCTGTAACCTCTGTAGGTAACTGAAAGTAAATAAGAAACATAATTTCCTCTAGACTTAGAGGCATAACAGAATTAGTGGTGGGGTGGTTGGCAGATTGTTGGTAATGCAAGCCCAAGTGTCCACACACACACAGACAATTGGCATGCACTACATACCATCGTTGATGTCAAATAAATCAAAATTATATATAAGAATAATGTATCTACCTCTCTGGTGCATTATGGTTGCTTTATAAACATTAGCTGATCTTGATTTTGAATGGCTGTCTACTTTGTTTGTAACACTAATAATAATATATCTGGATATAAGTAAGAGAGATTCCGTCTCCTCTACTGGTTAGGGACAATAAAAAGATTTCAGATCTTAAGCTCTCTGATGAAAAGATAATCAATGTAGTATTAAATTTTCCCAATTTTATAATCCTGGAAATGTTTGCCATTGAATACAAATCGATCCTGTGTTTATAAATACTTCAGTTACAAATCAGTCAGTTCATTATTTAGTTGAATGTGATAAAATTAAGTTTTATTTGGCCAAATCAGTCTTATTATGCCATTAATATTTGAGATCTTACTTATTTGGTAGTCAGTTACATACAGAGACTTACATGCTCTTGTGGAGTCCTGTATATATCTTTCCCATATCACAGATGAAGCTATTTAGTAACATTTATTTATAATGCCTCATCTCCCTCAAACCCCTCAATTAACCAATCTCTCTCTCTCTCTCTCTCTCTCTCTCTCTCTCTCTCTCTCTCTCTCTCTCACTGTGTATTGAACCCAGGGGCAATTTTACTTATGAACTACACCCCCAGCCCTATTTTGAACTGGGGTCTCACTAAGTTGCAGAGAGCCTCAATAAATTGCTAAGGCTAGCCCAGAACCTCCATATCTAGGTATGACTTCTAACAATTTCTTTGCTACTATAATAGCCCTCTCCCTCTTAGTAGGGAAGGCCTCCACCCACCCCAAAAAGGTATCCACCATAATATATCCATATTTGCCCGGCTTTACTTCTGTATAATCTATTTCCCAGAACTGTCCTGGCCTCCACCCTCTCCCCCTTGTACCTTTGTATTGCTTAAGCTTTTTCCCTGGTTGCATGACCTGGCAGGCACAGCAGTTCTCAATTATCTTCTGGAGCATCGTTTGCTGGTGCCAAAACTGTGAGCCAGCTGTTTCAAGTAAAGAGAGGAGCTCCTTTCCTCCAAGATGTGTAGACCGGTAAAGTTGTTGGATCATGTTTTCCCAAATCCTCAGGGTGAGTCCAATAGCCTTCAGTGTCCTTGTACAATCCATTATGGTCTGACTTTGCGTTTAACTTTTCCTGTATCCCAGCAACCTCTTCCTGGTAATACTCAGGTGAGGGCAGCACAGGATTTGCCCCCAGCACAGGCAGTTGTGCAGTAATAACATAAGAAGTTTTAAAATTTTTTGTTGCCATAGCAGCTATCTGTGCTGCTTCATTGGCTGCCTGGTTGCCTCTTGCCTCTGGGGCATCCCCTTTTTGATGGCCTGAAATATGGATCACAGCTACCTCTTTTGGCTTCTGTACAGCCACCAAGAGGTCCGATATCTCTAACTAATTCCTGATTTCTTTTCCTTCTGCTGTCATGAAACATCATTCTCGATACAATGCCCTGTGCACAGGTAACGTCCCGAAGGCATAGAAGCTATCAGTTTAC
This sequence comes from Graphiurus murinus, assembly GCA_004027655.1. Taxonomy (NCBI): domain Eukaryota; kingdom Metazoa; phylum Chordata; class Mammalia; order Rodentia; family Gliridae; genus Graphiurus; species Graphiurus murinus. Next base: position 55,775 of record PVLC010001045.1, read on the forward strand.
ACAATCGCTTATTTTCAGTCTGCTTCAAGGCCTGAGTTAATGCAATTAACTCTGCCCTCTGTGCTGAAGTGCCCTTCGGTAAGCTGTTGGCCCATATTACCTTGCCCTTGTTGTCCACCAGTGCTGCCTCAGCATATCTTTGTCCATTTTGCACACAAAGGCTCCCATCCGTGAACCACATGTAATCACTCTGGTTCAGGGGCTGGTCTCTTAAATTCCTTCGGACTGAAGTCACTAATGCCAAGACTTTAATAGTCATGCACTGGAGCCTCAGCCTCCAAGATGGGCAGTAAAGTAGCTGGATTTAAAGTGACAGGGTTCTGAAAGAGTGTGCGGGGAATATCTAGCAGGAGTCCTGAGTAATGGGCCAGCTGGGCATTGGTTATCCACTGGTTTGGGGGCTGCTTTAGAATCCCCTTGATGGCATGTGGGGTAGTTATGGTTCATCCTTAACAACAAGGCAGTGGCCACTATCATTCGGAGGCATGGAGGCCATCTGCTGCTATTGGATCCAGTTTTTTTGATAGTTAGGCTACTGGTCATTTCCAAGGTCCCATGGTCTGAGCCAGCACCCCCTTTGCTATTCCCTTTTCTTCATTGATATACAACTGAAAGGGGTTTGACGGGTCTGGTAAGGCTAGGGCGGGTGCCTCCAGCTTTTTGGAGTTGGTGAAATGCACCCTCCATTTTGGGGGTCCATGTCCAGTTTTTATTCTACTCCCCCAGTATAAAGGTTCCCTGTCTCTGTGAAATTTGGGATCCATAGTCTTCAGTAGCCTACCGATCCCAGGAACTCTGTTGCTTTTCTCAGGCTGGTGGGTACTGGGATCTTTAGGACGATCACCTTCATTACCTCCGTGAGTCATCTGATGCCCTTTTAGTTTATAACCCAGGTAGGTAACTTCTTCCTGGCATATTTGGGCCTTGTTTGCATTAGCCCAGTATCCTAGCAATCTTTGGGCACTCTCAGGCCCAGTGTCCTTTCTCTCTCCAATATACACACTGGTCCTTTTCTAACAGGTGCAGTCTTCTGTCATCCTGCCAGGCCCTGCTCTGCCTACCTCTCTTGTCCCTGTCCCCCCCTATGCCCTGTGAGAAATATCCTAGTCAATTCCTGATCTTCCAGTCTCATGTGCTCCTGTCTCTCCTCAGGAGTTTCCCTGGTGTTGTATACCATTTTTGCTACCCAGAGAAGGTGTGGAATAGTTTGGTCCCCAATCTATCCAGCTTCTGAAGTTTTTTCGTGATATCTGGGACTGCCTGACTTACAAAGGCTAAAATCACAGTTGCCTTTGTTTCCTCTGCCTGGGGATCCATAGGGGTGTGCTGCCTAAAGGCATCGAGAATTTTTTTTTAAAAAGACTGTGGGACTCTCATTAGGTTCCTGTTTAATTGCATATACCTTGGCCAAATTAGTCAGCTTTGTAGCCACTGCACAGAGACCGGCCACTAGAACCTGGCAGCACACTCGGAGATGCTCCCTACCTTCAGCCTGGTTAAAGTCCCAATTTGGGCAAGTGAGGGGAAAGGTCCCTTCGATGAGATTCAGCTGGGTGGTCAGTCTTCCATCATCTCCTGGCACCAGCTCCTGGCTTCAGTCAGGATCCTCTCCCGTTCTGAGAGATAATGTTGGGATCCAAAGTCCCCTCTGGGGCTGTCTCACATTGATACTTAGGAGACATAACTATATTTAACTAATAAAGAAGCCAGTAATAATTAATACAATATATAAGTTAATATTTTTTTAACTTAACCTTAACATATAATACAACACTTAAAGCAAACAGATATAGGCCAGGTCTTAGTGATGGATTTCTCAACTGTATTAAAACATAGATGGCAGAAGTTTTAGTAACTCAAGATATTAATACAATACACATTGCATAGAAAGATCATTTATTAGTTAGTTGCATGTATATAAAGCTCACATACCTTTACCTTTACAAGCTCTCATAGAACATTTAGATGAACCTAGATACATAGCATATTTGGCTCTCAGATATATACACATCTATGGCCACATATATAGGGTGTGAAATATAGTAGCTCAAAGTTATAGCTTTTCATTTAGTATGAGCTACGAAGTAGTCATTAAACATGTGTAAAATACAGACATTTACCCGGATCTTGCTAAGATACAGCTTGCTAGGTAATCAAAACAGTAAACGTAAGAAATTATCTTGCCAAGGCAGAACCTTTGAGCTAACCTTAGTAAATGTGAAGGACACAAAACCATATTGTTTTAAATCTAAAGGACATAGGAAATCATAATTTAGTCATTTAAAATTTTTGCAATATGAAATCCTTTTCCATATGAAAGTGTTTCCCCTCTTATAATACCTCCTTATATCTATGGATATCTCCTATTATTTGACATTTTTTATGTCTCAACACAAAGGTCTTTTAACTTTATACAATTAAAAAATCCTCACATTTAAAACAATCCTCACTCTAAAACAACCCCTCTAACAGATTCTAATTCAGATAAATTCTTTTAGTTAAGATAAAACACCTAGCACTTAGATAAAAATACTTGATGTTTTTAATACTTATCTATCAAAACACAGCCTAAGAAAATTCTTAGCCTTATATATGCATAACATCCCTTATCAGAACTTTGATCCTTAGTAACTTGTGTTTGGTTAACATTCAAGACAGCAATGTTAAACCACTCCTATATAAAAACCATGTTTACTAAGCTCAAATATACTGATGTTAAGCCAAAATTTTATATTTAACAATTGATTTTTAGCATCTAACTTACTTATGAAGGTATATCATCTATAAAATTTTACCCATTTTAATAGCCAGTCAGCACTTTAAGTCACTACTTTAACAAGTAAAAGATCCTAAAAATAAACTATGAGCATTGTAGTTTGAATATCAGATAGGAACTGACACATAATCCTAATTGTTTAACCTGGAAAAAGAAAAATGTGTTAACTTCTAATGATATCTCTTATCTTTTAATAAACTAAAAAAAAAAAACTTATTTGTTGAAGACAAATCAGATGAACTAAAAGGTATTTGGATCCATTCTTTTAACTTGATGAGCACTCTTTATGTTGTGGGATAACATGGTCCCACGTGTGGGTCCTTGGCCTCCATGATAAAAAGAATTTTAACACGTGCCAGTCAGGAACAAAAGGCAGGAATTTATTCAGGAAAGCAAGGGGACTCGTAGGAAGTCAGTAAGCAGAGGTCTTCCAGGCCATGTGAGCAGGAGGGCAGGAGAGAGAGAGTCTTTGCCTCCTTTAGTCCTGAATCTCAGGTAGGGGCAGGATCCAGGGAATTAAAAGTATAGCCCATTGAGACTTCTGCCTAAGATTTGGGCACACATTATAGAGTGGAATTAGAGATTATGAACTCTCCAGATCTTAAAACTATTTTTTCCTTTCCTTCCCAATGTCTCCTTTCTGCATAAATTTTATTCCTTCTACTCTACCTCATCATTCATAAACTAATTTTGATACCATGTGGACAATAGACCACACACTTACGGGTACAAACATATCTCATAGCTTTAGGTTGCCAGGCATTGAATTTTCATAGATAAATAACCAACCAGATGTATAGTTCCCAAAGTTAAAAATACAACCTATCACAGATGCCTGTAGTAGATTATAGAGTAGAGGACACAAACATAGAAGCCTCCTCACAGAAAAGACCTCCATCTTCTGATTTACATTAGGTCCAGGAAAGGTAACAAAAACTATTTTTATTTTTAAGCTTTTGTCATTTACTTATTTTCTTTAAGTGTTAATTACAAGAATAGGAGGGGAACAATCAACCCACTTTAGTTAAAGCAAAAATCCAAAAGTGCCCCCTCACTACCACGTGGTGGGCCAGTACCCACATAGTCGGCCATTTTAGCTAGAGCAATGAGGCAAAAACAAAACAATTTAGAGCAGACATTGATAGCAAAAAGTCTTAACAGACTGGCCACTAAAATGCTTGGGTCTGAATGCTCCTCTCTTAGTGCCTTTAAGCACTCATTTTTAAAGGAGACTGAGGTCAGTCCGAGGGGAGAAGAGTGAAAGGAAGCAGGAGAAAAGGCAAGAGAGAGCTCGAAAATCAGCTGAATCTATGTTCCATTGCTGGCAGCTGGCTTCCCTAAACCCAGCATGGGTTTGTTCTCGCCCCAAGGTTTCTGGACCAAACGGCCTTCCGTGGCAGCCCACAAGCCACTGCAAAACGTAAAACGTATGCTGCTGATTTGAGAGGGTCTAGTCCCTGACTCCCAACAGCTCCTCCAGGCCCAGCACAACACGGAGGGTCTCATTAAGCCTCCCTGCGGCCATGCTACCATAGAAACTCCTTCTACCCTGGAGGTGAGTGAAGGTCTTTGGGGGACACAGTTTCCTGGCCAATGCACCAAAATGTTATGCACAAATCCGGGGTGCCCCACCAAAGAAAGTACATGTCACACAGAGCATTGTAATAAACAAGAAGGAGATTTTATTACTAATCCAGGTCAGAATTGAGTCTAACCTGGATTGGGGTTCTGCCTAAATATAGAGGTGTTATGGCAGTGGAACCCAGAACCTGGGTTCGTTCACCCTTATATAGAGGTTTACAAAGGCGGGGAAACTTTTTGTGCATGTGGGAAAGGTAACACAGAGAAGGCACAAGGATTGGTGGAGCCCTGTTACAGGAAGGGAGGGGGCTGTCAATGCCCTACAAAATGTATAGGAACTTCAGATCAATTAATAGTGGAGGTGATTGGAGGAGGGAGGTGGATGCTTGATAAAGGAAACAGTTCAAATAATGCTGTCCCTACATGAAGATATCAATAATCTCACCAAAGTATTCAAAGAGGGGGTTGTAGTGTAGGATCCAGCAATCATTTTACTAAGCCTTTACTTGGCTTTTGAGAGGAAATAGAGACATATTTGTAAGACAAAGGAGGAAACCACTATAGAGAATGGCTTTTAGTGTTCTGATTCATTGTTAAGTGGTCAGAGGCATTGCTTTCTCCATTTTATTTTAGTGTATATGTGTTATTTTAATTTTTATTTCTAACAGATAAATAAAAATAAAAGTTGCACCTATTAATAGGGTAATGTAATGTTTAATATATACCTATATTGTAAAAAGTTTAAATTAAACTAAATATTTGTTTTGTGATTTATCATTTATTTATAGTAAGAAAATTTAAATATTTTCTTCTAGCTTTTTTCAATGCACTCTAAATGATACCTGTGATAATTATAGTGTACAATTGTAAACTACAGCTTCTTGCTCCTATCTATTGTTTAGTACAAATTAATCAATATTTTTCTACTGCTCTAGCTCCTAAATTCCCTGGCTTCTGGTTCTATTCCCTCAGATTTTCTGGATAAAATTTGTACTATACTTTTATAATAGCTATGATTTGTGCAATAGAATATGTTTATTTTTAAGAAACAAATATATTAATGTTTTTAAAATTAAATTCATATATATATATATATATACATATGAATATATATATATTTACATGTGAAAATAGAAATTTATAATGTTGAAGAAAGGCCAAAAATTCTGGAACTTGACATCTGACACAAAAAGTTATCAAGTTTTTATACACTAAAATGCATGCATATACACACATCAATTTAGTTCTGTGTAAACTGACAATTTGTACTTCTTATTCAATCAATAACTACCAGAGATTCAGAAACTTTGTAAAGATGTACACTGATTTTATTTTAAAATTTCATATGCTTGTTGGCAGCACTTCTCCTTCACTTCTTCACGTAGTAACCATCTGTAGAATGAGTCATTTTATATATTTTGCTTGAAATTTTTGAATTTTTTCTATAATTAATCCATATGCATGAAACCTAAATTGTAAGGTGTTGTTACTTATGCTCAAATTTGTATAATCCAATCTTTGACAGGAGTGAAATAAACTTTCCAAACAGATATTTATTTTCAGATATTTTTATCATTATACTCATAGAACTGGGTCTGAGTGTTTGTTAAAACTATTGAAATTCATACTGTTGAGTGACTATTCTTAATAATATAACAAATTTATTTCTTTCCCTGCTGCCAATACCAAATTTAAATGGGCCAGTGAAATTGTATGTGCATATTTTTACTTTTGAAAACATCTGGTCAAGTTTCAGAGATAGGGAATCTGTGATGGCTTCATGACAATGGTAATGTACTTAATGCCACAGAACTGTAGAATTAAAATTATTAAAATGGTAAACTTTAAGCTGGGCGTGGTGGCGCACGCTTGTAATCCCAGCATTTGGGAGGCTGAGACCGGAGGATCCGGGTTCGAGGCCAGCCTCAGCTTCCTAGTGAGGTACTCCGCAACTTAGTGAGACCCGGTTTCAAAAATAAAGAATAAAAAATAGGGCTGGGGGTATAGCTTGGAGGTAGAATGCCCCTGGGTTCCACCCCTAGTACCGAAAAAAAAAAAAAAAATGGTAAACTTTAAGTTACGCATATTTTACACTTAAAAAAACTAGAAAATATCTTACTATTCATTGGTCACTAAAGTCCAGATTCATCTCTCATTACATTTGTCAGTAATCACATTTATTTCTCTCCAAGTGGAGAGAGTAAAAACAGAAAATAAATAAATACATAAATAAATAAATAAATAAATAAATAAGTTTGCTATCTTTTGGTGGAATAATCCCTAAAAATTTGTAGAAAACCACTTAAACACTTTTTTTGGTAAAGTGAAAATCAACTGATTCATGATAGACCACTTTATACATTAAATCTCTGACAATGAATAAGTTGAATTTAGATATGTACAATAAGAAAAATTGATCAACTTGATTATTTAAATTGGAGAAAATTAAATTATAATCTGGATGTGTGGCATGGAGTCAACCCTCTCCAGAAGAGTAAAAGAGAAAAAAACAAGACAAGCAGCTAAATGCAGTGAAGAAAATCCTATGGTGTACTACTATAAGAGAAAATCTTATTCAAACAGTTGTGGGGATCAGGTATCAGCCTGATTTGTCTGATGACATGTTCTCTATAGGAAAGCTTTTATATAAATTCACCAATTCAGTTTTCAGAGGTTTCACCTAGTCCTCTGCCAAAGAGAAGATAAGGGAAGCCATCTATTGGCATTCATACACATGTCCAGAGGAACTCCATGTCAATTATCCATAACCCACCTAGCCAACTACTGCAATCAGTGAATATTTGAGGGTAATCCAAAAAAAAAAAAATTATGCTAACTTCATAAAAAAAGAATTTGGTGTAAAAAGGAGAGGGAGTTTTTCTCTCTGTGTTTGGAAACATTTAAGTAACACTAAAATATTTATATTTTGAAAGTTTGATAGAACCACTTGTGAAAAATTTTAGACTTGTTTTATTTTGGAAAGGAGTTTTTGACAGCTTTCTCAAGTCCCACCATGATAATTGGTTTGTTTACATTTCATGCTTTCCTGGTAATTTATATTTTCCTAGAATTTGTAGTCAATTTTCAAATTTATTTAAACAGAGTTGAGCAAAATATTGTCCTATAATTAGTTTCCTCATATGTTTATGCAATTACTCCCTTGTTTGATTAGATCAGCTGCTGGTTTATCTATTTAATTGGAGTCTTTCAAAGCACCAGACATTTAATTTATTTACCAATGCAAGTATTTATATATATATTTTTTGTTAATATATCATGCATATATACATACAGACAGACAGATAAACAGACATTCCCTCTCCTGCTCTATTTCCAAATTTTTGAGCCTGGCTCATCATCTATTTATTTACATCTAATTTTTAACTTACAAGAGTATTTAAGATTTTAAATATTAAATTTTCAGTAATATATGCAACATCAATCTTTTTGATAAATTTTATTGAGGAAAATTTATGTAAAATAAGAAAGCATTTAAAATACACAATCAGATGTATGATTGCAAAGTATGAGTTGTGACACTAAAAATATGCAGTTTTGTTCAAAATTGTAAAATTGCAAAATATTTCATATTTGAGGGGTTACATCCTTTTATCCTAATCCATAGACATTAAAAAATCTGTCTACTGTCATTGTAATCTAATTTACATTTTCTAAAGTTTTATATTAATGAAAATATAAAACTTGTATTTGTATGCTTTGGATATTTCTCATTTAGCCTGGTGATTTTTGAGTCCTGTCCATGTTGGTGATCCATCAATTTTTTTTTAATGCTGAGCATTATTTCATTATATTTTTTATCTACTTACCTGTAGTTGGACATTAGAATTGTTTCCAATTTTAGCTGTTACATATAAAACTGCTATGAACATTCTTGTATGTGGCTGTTTATAGATATATTCTTTCATTTATCTTGGGAAATGCATAGAAATGGAATGTCTGGGCATTTGGTAGCTGTATATCTACTATCAACTGTTTATAAAATAGTTGTATATGTTTTTCTTTCACATTTTCATTTTTGTATTATATTTTAAGTTTATTAGTAACATTTCTTAAAGAACAAAAGTTATATTCCGATCAAATTTGCTTTGTTCTTTTTTAGTGATCATGATTTTTGCATCCTATGGAAACTTTATAATTTTATTATATCTATTGGTTCTTTGATCAATTTGAATTGTTTTGTATGTGTTTGTGTGAATGAGATGAAGGGACAATATTTTATTTTCTGTATGTTTCATTAATCCTACATAATTTGTTAAAAACTCCACCCTTTTGTTGCAATTTATTATAAACATAAGGTTTTACTTTTAGACTTTTGATTCTATCCCATTGATCTATGTATATAATCTATGACATTTCACTCCATCCTTACTTTTTATTCATCAAAATGTATAACTCTATTTGCTGTTTCGAATGATACTTTGGCTTAAAATAGAATTTTATCTGACTTCTCCTTAATCTATTTAAAACTACTGTTTTATTATCTATTTCCCTGAATAAATTCTGATATCAATAGATATTTAAATTATCATTCACCTGTATTTCTTGATTGTTATCAATAATGTTTTTATTTTTTTTTTAATTTTTTTGTTGGTGCAGTGTAATCATACATCTTTGTTAGGTACAAACTGGTAATGCTTGTACCTAATACACACATTTCTCAATTAACCCTTCCCCATTTCCCACTAAACTCTGCTTTTCAGCAATTTGACTATAGTTGCCTATCATTTTTACTTTCATGTGTTATATTTGTGATTTTTCATGATTCTTAAATCTATAAAATTACATATTTAACTCTTTGAGAAGATTTTTGTCATTCTATATTTTTTTCTTTTCTTTTAAGGTGCTTAGGATTGACACCCCTGCCCACCCCCCATAGGACACTCTATCCCTGCGCTATATATGTGAGGCTGGCCTTGAACCTACCTCAGCTTCCCAAATACTGAGATTGTAGGCATGCACTACTGAGCCCAGCTGACATTCTATCTTGAATTAATATCTCTTCCTCTTCTCTCATCCTTCTGCATTTCTATTTTTCTGTATGTATAGCATTTGTTGTCTAATATGTCCCTCAGGTTCTGAGTGTTCTTGCTAGAATTTGCCTTTGTTCTTCAGATTTCTTAGTCTATATTCAAGTTCAGAGATTCATTCCACATTCACCTCCATTTGGCTTTTATATCTATCTAGTGATTTATTTTTCACTGTGATAGTGTTTCTTTCAACAACTTTCAAACTATTTTATTCCTTTATGTATTTTCTTCTGAAGATTTTCTAATGTTTCTTTTATTATAAATAGGTGCTTTTATAACTCATTTGGGAAAGTTATAACAGCTGCTTTAAAATTCTTTATTCAGGATTCTAACAATTGAATTATTTTGCAGTAGTCATTGGCTGACTTTCTCTTCTATAGAGAACTTTTTTTTTTGTATTCAACTTCTAGGTACTGTTTTAGCTGTAAAAGAGCCAATTATACCAGCAATTGCTGCATGTTCATCCCAGATCTACATTGTGGCACTATTTTCAAAACAGAGAAAACTCATTGATGTTGCCAGATTATATTATATATCATGAAATGGAGTCTAAAAGTCAAGTCATATACATAATAAAATTATGATAATTTTACATAATAAGATACATTATGTTAAAATAGGAAAAACACTTCAGTGAGAAAAAGAACAAAGCAAAAGAGATAAGGAAATCCTAATCAGTTTTGCATATTTACACCCAGCATTTTTAAGGCCCAACATTGGATGTATAAGAAATTTTGGATCCCTTGCACAAATTATAGAAAGTATCTACTAATAGGTGACTTATTCAAATATCAATTGTATTTTTGCCAGCACAGTTATTCAATGTTAAGTATACTGTTTGATATGCCAAGGAAAAACTGTTACCCATAGTTTGTTCAGTTTACATAAAGGAATCTGGTAATTACTAATTAAACCTCATTTTCTCTTGTAATTTTAAAGATATTGGGTTTAAAGAATAATGGCAAGCAACCCAGCACACCCACCTATAATTCCAGTACTTGGGAGGGAAGCTGAAACAGGAAGATAGCAAATTTGAAGCCATTCCAAACAACTTAATGAGGCACTTAGCAACTTAGTTGGATCCTGTTTCAAAATAAAAAATAAAATAGGACTGGGCATGTAGCTTGGAGGTACAATGTCCCTGGTTTCAATCTCCAGCACCCAGGGGGAAAAAAGGGGGATTGAAAAACTGACTCAATTGCTAATTTAAAAAAATAACTTCCTTTTTATATTCTGGCAAAAATTAAATGTGCAATTTATTTATTTTTCAAGTGAAGAATAAAATATTTGATTTCCTTGCAAAACAACACTATCACTCTTGCTGACATTGGAAATCGAGAGTTTTAAATGATTACACACTTCAACTTCCACTACTGAAATCCATCAACTAAAATGGTGCTTGAATGCAATCTCCCAGAATTTTTTCTTTGTGTTCTGATATTCTGCATTACCAGGTGTCCTCTTTCATGGATTACTATGTCAATTGCATCACAGTTAGAATATTTATTGGAGTGTACATCTTAGAGGCTCAGTGAAAACTTGGATATAATTTCTGTATCAGGATCTAGTTCTATTCCAACAGCATGGGAATCAGATTTACCTCTGCTTCATCATTTGATAAGAGTCTAGGCTTTCATTGATGCAATGCAGGGATGCAGGGCTGAAACAAATGATAGGATTGCTCTTGTTCTCCAAGCCTTATAATTTAATAAAATTATAGTTGAATTTGCAGATTTGTTTCATTTAGTTCTTGTTTCTTGACATAATTGGGAAACCCATCCATTGATCCTCGGGCATCATTATGTGTTTAAAACCCTTCAGATCGCTTCTTCTCCCCATTCCAAACTTTACTTCTAGGTCAACAGTTATAATCTTCTCTTTCAAGCGGGTGTGGTGGCGCACAGCAAGCTTGTAATCCCAGCATTTGGGAGGCTGAGACCAGAGGATCCGGGTTCGCGGCCAGCCTCAGCTACCTACTGAGGCACTCCACAACTTAGTGAGACTCAGTTTCAAAATGAAAAAATAAAAAATAGGGCTGGGGGTATAGCTCGGAGGTAGAATGCCCCTGAGTTCAATCCCCAGTACCGCAAAAAAATAAATAAATAAATAAATAATAATAATAATCTTCCCTTTCTCTCAATTTTTTGCCCTTACCTCACTTGTGTTGTTGTTTAGATCACAGGTCTCCCTAAACTCATACACTCTAGTGCTAAGAGATAGTCGTATGCAAATCACATGACCTCACATGATCACCACAACTTGTCTTCTTTTCACTCAAGAGGGGCTTCCTGAGGACCTATTATACTTATATTTGTTATTTTGCTATATTGCCCTTATTATATTCCCCTACTCCACTTACTTCTTTACTCTCCTAGACTAATATCTCATATTTTATCCTCTATTCTTAAACCTCCTGTGCTTCCCTTACACTCAGCTTGATCTTGCTCCTGGTTTCATTGAAAACTATCAAAACAAGCAGAAGTTATCTTTCATCAAGTTTCCTCATTGTATTACCCTTATTCACCAGAAATTATGCATCTGTCTTTATATATTCTGTCCTTACTCTGATTACTTTGAATGACTTATTTGCATTTGTATAAGACAAAATAGACTTTTGAAATATGTGCTGACTTGGTAAGTAAATAAGTTGCTTCTTGAGAAGTTTTAGTAATATAACTAGGGAGAATCATAACTAAAGGTGCACTTGAACTCATCTCTTGCTTCTCAGAAACTCTCTGGCTCCCCTTAATACTCTCATGTAAACAAACGAAAACAAAAGAAGGCAAAAACAAAGCCATTCTCTTAATGACTCTACATTTTCTTCCACCATTCACATCCATTTATTTTAAAGTTTTGCTGAAGGAAAGGATTCAACTCACCTACTATCTCCAGTTACTCTCCTTTAGTCTCTTGAACCTCTGCTAATTATATTTTGATTTTATTTTCTGAGAAAGACTTTCCCCATGATGGTTACCTGTCATTCAAACATTTGAATTCTCCTAGACAATTCTTAGTTTTTATTCTGTTTGATCAATCAGCAGACCATAACTATGTTGGTCCTTTGAATTTTGTTTTATTTGCTCCAGACAATATGCTCACCTGTTTTCCATGGCTAAAGCTTCATCTCTTTTAATGCTTATTGATTATCTCAATGAACTCTGAATCTTGGAATTTGCCATTGGCAGTATTTTGAATTTTAGATTTTCATCCATACTCTTCACTTCAGGCTTGCATTCCCTCTCATGGCTACTGATTCTAAAGAAATAGTTTAATCTCTCACCTCCAGGCCTTCTTATGTTAATTCCAGGTTCAGTTCTCCACAGCTTCACTGCTTCCATCCTGATCTCCTTCACTGCTTTCTCTTTGATACACACCAGTGGAATCTCCTGCATGATTATTTTGATGGCCTTTTAACATTTTTTTTTTTTATTTCTCACTAAAAAATCTACTTTCAGAATAGTTACTCAAATAGTATTGTTAAAATATATCACACTACATCTCCATTCAAACATTGCCAAACACTTGTTTTATCAATCAATATAAAAGCTAAAATCTGATAATAGTGTCTGTGACATTTCCTGCTCCTCATTGCCTCTCAAACCACATCTTCTATTTTTCTCTCTCTAGCCACAGTCTAGCCATAATGTCCTCACTGCTTTTCTCAAACATGTCAAGCAAACTGCTCTCTCAGAATCTCTCTTCTTCCAGATACAAAGACTGTTTTCTCAATTTCCTTGAGTTTTTTTTTTAAGAGACAATTCCTTTATTATAATTATGGATTAATCCCAGTTAATTCCATCTGTTAATAACCCTTATTTGTCTATTTCTTGCAGTATTTTTTTAATGTGCTTCAATTGGTGCATTATGGTCTCATATCATAATGTATATTATGTTGACATTGACATGCACTCACACAGCACTAGGTGTCCACCCAAACTCCCCATCTCCCCCCATCCTATACAGAGTACAGAGATTGATGTTGAGATTTTCACATATGTACACACAGTCGATGTTAGTATTTCTAATAATGAACCTCAGTCTTCCCTCTTCTCTTTCCTTAGACCACTTCCCTGCCTCCACCTCCTTAATTAGATTTACCTAGATACTCCATTTAAGATTTCATAGAACATGTCCATAAAATCAATCTCATTTCCTGCTTTATTTTTCCAATATTCTCATTGGTATCTAAAACCCTTTTACTTATTTAAATTTTATGATTTGTCTCCCATGACCAAAATATTATCTCCATGAGGGCAAAAATTTTATGAACTGTTTTCTTATCTATTTAATTCTTAGCAGTTGAAAATTGTGCTTAACCCATAGAAGAAATGCAATTAACTTTTTGAATAAATACTTTCTAAGCCGGGTGTGGTGGCACACGCTTGTAATCCCAGCATTCGGGAGGCTGAGACCAGACGATCCGGGTTCGAGGCCAGCCTCAGCTACCTACTGAGGCACTCCACAACTTAGTGAGACTCGGTTTCAAAATAAAGAATAAAAAATAGATCTGGGGGTATAGCTCGGAGGTAGAATGCCCCTGAGTTCAACCCCCAGTACCACACACAAAAATAAATAAATAAATAAATACTTTCTACAGATATGACAATTTTTGTAAAAGTTTCATTTTATTGTACTATTGCTACAAATTTACTTGCTGAAAATCATATCAAATTATATTACATAATAAAATATATTCAAACAATACAGAAATATTTAAAAATCATGTTAGTAAGTAAAAACAAATGGGATTATTATATGCACTCTGAACCAAAAGGTATATTTTGGTAAAAATATGTTTTCAAATTATAAATAAGTTGCTATTTAGTAAAAAATAGACAATACATTTTATAGCTTATATATATATTCCTGGAAAGGAACTTCTATGAAAAAAGAAAAAAAAGGAAAGGGAATGATTACAAATGCCTATGTAATAATATTCAGATTAAGAAATAGACTCTTCTCTTTACCAAGAGAAGACTGTCTCATGTTATTTTCACTCTTGTGTATATTCTACAAATATACAACTATTCTTCATTTTATAGTACTCAGCTCCTTGCTCTTCTTTATAATATATGTATTAAATATTTATGTTTTACCTAAAATGATAATTCATTTTTGCCAGCTTGAAATTCTACATAAAGTATTATTGAACATTGTATTGACTTTGCATCACTGTAATCAAAATATATGAGAAAGTTGACTTAGGAGAAGAAAGGTTCATTTTGGCGCACAGTTTCAGAGAATTCAGTCCATGGACCGCTGGCTCCAAGGTAGAAACATCATGGCAGAAGAACAAGCAGAGGAAAGTTGCTCAGCTCATTGCAGTTGAGGATCAGAGAAAGAAGAAGGAACTAGAGAGAAGGCACTTCCCAAGTCATCTACTTAGGTCCAGCCTCCCAGTAGTTCATCAGAGGACTAATCTACTGATAAGGTCAGAGCCCTCATAATCAAATACTTCCCATAAGCCCCACCCTGTAAAACACATGAAACTTTGGGAGATAGTCTAGTTCCAAACCATAGCAAATATGTTCTGTGTCTAATGCCTTTGTTTAACATTTTTAAGTACTTTAATTGGTGCACTATAATCTCACATCATAATCTCATTCATGATGATAGTGACATACATGCACACAGCACTTGGTGAGCTTTCCATGGGCTTTCTATCTATTCACCCTTCCCTACTCAAGATATTGAGACTGGCATTTGTATTCTCACATATGTACTTAATGTCAATGAAAGTGTTTCTGTTCCAGTATTCTCATAATCATAATCTAAAGACTATGTAACTTAGATGAAAGAAGACTTATTTTCTTATGGTTTCAGGTTCAGTCTGTGAGGCCAGGGACCACAGATCTCAGGGCATGGCAACAAGGAGCAGAGAAATGACAAGCACATGGGTTATGCTCCTTCCAACGTGAATGTTGGAAGCAAGAGAGAGAGCAGAGGGAGGAGGAACAACTTATATATCCCCCAAGGCCACTTCTCAGGCACCCACCTCCAGTCATACCCTATTGTCCTGAGTCTCCACCCAGATAAATCTATTCCAATGGATTTTTCTACTGCTGGGATTACAACCCTTATGACTCAATTACATCAGCTCCAAATATTAATAAACAAGTTCTTTAGGGAACATTTTATATCTAACTACAAGTTTCCTTCATTAATTTTTTCTCTCTACCCTCCTCCCTAAGACTACCTTCCTTGCTCCACTGGAGATTTTTCTTTATTATCTAAAGTCCCTCTTGTCTCCGATTACTTCCTCGCTTCTACATGTGCAAGAAAACATATGACTCTTCATTTTCTGTGACAGGCTAATATCACATAACAAAATGTTCTCTAGGTCATTCATTTTCCTGCAAATGATAGAATTCCATTGTGTGCACATCCAATAATTTTGTAATCTTTCATCTATTAATGAGCACCTGGGTTATTCTGTAGTTTAGCTATTATGAATTATGGCACTATAAACATAGATATGCATGTATCACTATAATATTCTGATCTCAGTCTCATTGAAGATACCCAGGAGTGCTATAGTTGGATTATATGGTGGATCCATTCCCAGTTTTCTGAGGAACCTCCACACTAATCTCCATAGTGGCTGTACTAATTTGTAATCCCATCAACAGTGTTGAAAAGTAAGATTTTGTTTCTTTTTTTATTTTTATTTACTAATTGGTGCATTGTAATCATACATCTTTGTAGGTACAAGATGATAAAGACATATATGCACACATTTCTCATTTAACCCCTTCCCCAATTCCCACCCCACTCACTCTCCCTCCCTCCTTCTAATGTTCAGTTTAGTGATTGATATATTTGTGAAAGTACATCATGTGCATTAGGATGTACCCATTCCTCCCCATCCATCACTTTCAGTTAAGACAATGTCTTTGCTTATCTAGGGTTTCTCCTTTTTTTATCTGGAGTCCCTCTTATGCCTCGTCTTCTCCCTAGCATCAGCATATTAGGGAGAACATATGCTTTTTTACCCTTTGAGACTGACTAATCTCACTTAACACAATGTTTTCCAGTTCCATCCATTTCCTGGCAAATAACATGATTTTGTTCTTCTCTATGGCTGAGTAAAATTCCATTGTGTACATATCCCATAGTTTTGTAATCAATTCATCTGTCAATGGACATGTTGGCTGGTTCCATATTTTGGCAATTGTAAACTGTGCAGCTATAAACATAGATACACATGTGTCGGTCTGATAGTTTGGTTTCTGTTCTTTTGGGTAGATACCCAGAAGTGGTATTGCTGGATCACATGGTAGGTTCATTCCCATTAATCTGAGGATCCTCCATATTGTTTTCCAAAGTGGTTGCACTAATTTCAATCCCACCAACAATGTATTAGGGTTCCCACTTCTCCACACCCTCACCAGAATTTGTTGTTGTTTGTGTTTTTTATGATTGCCATTCTGATTGGAGTTAGGTGAAATCTCAAGGTAGTTTTGATTTGCATCTTTCTGATTGTTAATGATGTAGAACATTTCCTCATACATTTATTGGCCATTTGTATTTCTTCTTTTGTGAAGTATCTATTTAGATCCTTTGCCCATTTTTTTATTGGGTAATTTGTTTTCTTAGCTGTGATTTTCTTGAGTTCTCTGTATATCCTAGATACTAGTCCTCTATCAGAAGAGTATCTGGCAAAAATTTTCTCCCACTCTGTGGGCTCTCTGTTGAGGTTCTTGACAGTTTCCTTAGCTGCACAGAAGCTCTTCAGTTTAATGCAATCCCACGTATTGATCTTCCTTTGAGTTGCTTATGCCTTTGGGGTCTTGTTGAGAAAGTTTTTCCCTGTGCCGATGTGTTAAAGTGTTGAGCCTATGTCCTCTTCAAGCAGCTGCAAGGTCTCTGGCCTGATTCCCAGGTCTTTGATCCACCTTGAGTTGACTCTTGTACAAGGTGAGAATGTGGGGTTTATTTCCATTTTCCTGCATATGGTTAACCAGTTTTGCCAACACCATTTGTTAAAGAGGCTATCTTTTTTCCAGTGTATGTTTTTGGCTCCTTTGTCAAAAATCAATTGACTATAAGCACATGGGTCTGTGTCTGAGTCTTGTATTCTGCTCCATGGGTCTATGTATCTATTTTTGTGCCAATACCATGCTGTTTTTATTACTGTGGCTTTGTAGTAGAGTTTGAAGTCAGGTATTGTGATACCTCCTGCATGGTTCTTGTTGCTAAGAACTACTTTGGCTATCCTGGGCTTTTTGTTGTTCCAAATGAATTTAAGGACTGATTTTTCTATGTCTATGAGGAGTGACCTTGGTAATTTCATGGGTATTACATTGAATCTGTAGATTAGTTTTGGGAGGATGGCCATTTTGATGATATTTATTCTGCCTATCCAAGAGCATGGAAGATCTTTCCATCTTCTAAGGTATTCATCAATTTCTTTTTTCAACTTTTTATAATTTTCCTTATAGAGGTATTTTACTTCTTTGGTTAGACTTATCCCTAAATATATTATTTTTCAGGGTGCTATTGTGAGTGGAATTGTTTTCTGGATTTCTCTTTCAGTGGATTTATGGTTGGCATACAGGAAAGCTTCTGATTTTTGAAGATTGATTTTGTATCCAGACACACTGTTGAAATTGTTGATCAGTTCTATAAGTTTTTTGGTTGAGTTTGTTGAGTCTTCTACATATAGTATCATGTCATCTGCAAAACAGGATAGTTTTAGTTCTTCTTTCCCTATTTTTACCCCTTTGATTTCCTTCTCTTCCCTTATTGCTCTGGCTAGAATCTCAAGTACTATATTGAACAGATGTGGTGATAATGGACATCCTTGTCTTGTCTTCTGTTTAGTGGGAACTCTTGCAGTTTTTCTCCATTTAATATGATGTTGACTGTGGGCCTATTGTATATTGCCTCTATGATGTTGAGGTATGTTCTTTCTATTCTGATTCTCTGCAGTGCTTTTAGCATGAATGGGTGATGGATTTTGTCAAATGCTTTTTCAGCATCAATTGAGATGATCATGTGATTTTTGTCTTTGGGTCTGTTTATGTGATGAATTACATGAATTGTTTTTCATATGTTGAACCAGCCTTGCATCCCTGGGATGAACCTAACTTGGACATGGTGTATAATTTTCTTGATGTGGTTTTGAATGCTCATTGCTAGTATTTTGTTTATCAGTTTTACATCTAAGTTCATCAATGATATAGGCCTATAGTTTTCTTTTCTTGAGCTGTCTTTATTTGGCTTTGGTATTAATATGATGTTGGCTTCATAGAATGTGTTTGAGAGGGTCCCTTTTCTTTCTGTTTCACAAAATGGTTTGAGGAGTATAAGGATTAGCTCTTCTATAAATGTTTTATAAAATTCACTTGGAAAACCATCTGGCCCTGGGCTTTTGTTTGATGGTAAACTCTTTATTGCTGTTTCTATTTCTTTGATTGTTATTGGTCATTTTAAGTCTTTCATATCTTCTTGACTCAAATTAAGAAGGTTATATATATCTTGGAATTTGTCAATTTCTTCTAGATTTTGCATTTTGTTGGAGTATACTTTTTCAAAATATTTTCTGATGATCCTCTGTATTTCCACACTGTCAGTGGTAATATCACCTTTTTCTCTCTTATTTTGGTAATTTGGGTTAATTCTCTCTTTCTTTTGGTTAGGTTGGCCAATGGTATATCTATCTTGTTTATTTTTTTCAAGAAACCAGCTTTTGATTTTGTTGATTTTCTGTATTTTTTATTCTCTATTTCATTAATTTCTCCTCTGATTTTCATAATTTCCTGTTTTCTACTGGCTTTGGGGTTAGACTCTTCTTGTTTTTCAAATGCTTTGAGCACTTAGGTTATTTATTTGGTGATTTTCTGTTCTTCTTATGTGGGCACTCAGTGCTATAAATTTTCCTCTTAGTACTGACTTCAAAGTGTCCCAAAGGTTTCAATATATTGTGTCACTGTTTTCATTGGTTTATAGGAATTTTTTGATTTCTCCCCTTACTTCTTCTATGGCCCAATCCTGAATCCTGTGGTGTTCAGTCTCCATGTGTTTACATGGTTACTCTGGGTCTTCTTAGAGTTGATTTCTAATTCCACTCCATTGTGGTCTGAAAAGATGCAGGGATTTATGTTACATGTTACATTTTTAATTTGCCAGTGCTTGCTTTGTGGCCCAGAATGTGGTCTATTTTGGAGAAGGTTCCATGTGCAGCTGAGAAAAATGTGAATTCAGCTGTAGTTGGGTGAAAGAGTATATATGTCTAACAGGTCCATTTGGTTTATGGTATTCTTTCTATAGGTCTGGGGTGTCTTTCCTGACCTTTTGTTTAGAAGATGGGTCTACTGGTGTGAAAGGATTGAAGTCTTCCAATATTAGTGTATTGGGATCTATGTGTGTCTTTATATCATTCAGAGTTTGTTTTATGAAAGTAGCTGCATCTATGTTTGGGGCATAGATGTTAATAATTGTATTTCTTCTTGCTGGATTGTTCCTTTTACTAGTAAATAAATTACCTGCTTTGTCTCTTCTGATAAGCTTAGGCTTGAAGTCTAATTTATCTGATATCATGTTTGCTACTCCTGCTTGTCTTCGAGTTCTATTAGCATGGATTAACTCTTTCTAGCCCTTTACCTTTAGTTTGTGGGAATCTTTGATTTGTTGTGTTTGGTTAAAAGCTGAAAATATCTATGCAAATCTTTGATTTGGTGTGTTTCTTGCAGGCAGCATTTAAATGGATTGTGGGTTTTAATCCATTTTGCCACCTTGTGTCGTTTTATTGGGGAGTTGAGACCATTTATATTCAGTGTGATTATTGAGAGATGACTTTTAATTCCTAACATTTTGAGTTTTGACTTATGTTTTTGGTGGTGTTTATTCTTCTTTGCTTAGTTGTTTGCTTCCTGGAAATTATAATTTCTCTGCTTCTGACATTTACTTGTTAGTTCTTCTTTGTAGTTGATCTCTTTGAGTATTTTCTCTAGTGCTGGTTTGGATGACATAAATTCTTTCAGTTTCTGTTTGTCATGGAAGGTTTTTATTTCCCCATCAATTTTGACAGAGAGTTTTGTTTTGTTTTGTTTTTTTTTTTTTTTGCAGTACTGGGGATTGAACTCAGGGGTGTTCTACCTCAGAGCTACATCCCCAGCCCCATTTTTTTTTTTAATTCTTTATTTTGAAACCGGGTCTCGCTAAGTTGTGGAGTGCCTCACTAGGTAGCTGAGGCTGGATGCTCTGGTCTCAGCCTCCCGAATGTTGGGATTACAAGCGTGCACCACCATGCCCAGCTTGACAGAGAGTTTTGCTGGGTAGAAGAATCTTGCCTGCAAGATTCTTTCAGAGTTCAGAATATGTTACTCCAGCCGCTCCTGGCTTTCATGACTTGATTTGGGAGGTCTAGAGTGATTCTGATTGGTTTGCCTCTAAATGTCACGTCGCCTTTTACTTTTATTACCTTTAGAATTCTCTCCTTAGCTCTTACATTAGTCAATTTGATTACTATGTGGTGTCTTGAACATCTTCTTTGGTCTTGTCTCAAGAGAGTTCTATGTTTTTCCTGTACCTGTGTGTCAACTTCTCTATGTTTGGAAAATTCTCTGATATTACTTCTTTGAAAAGATTGTTTATTCCATTAGTTTCAACTTCTAATCCCTCTTCTATGCCTATTATTCTTAGGTTAGCTCTTTTAAAATTGGCCCAAATATCATCCATGCCCAATTCATACTGTCAAATTTTTTTTTTCTCAATTATGTACTATTGATTCATTTTTGGAATGGTCTTCTTCTAAGAGTGATATTCTATTTTCCCTGTGGTCTAATCTACTGTTTATCATTTGTATTGATTCCTTCACTTCAATTGTTGCATCTTTCACATCCTTTATTTCCTTCAAGGCTTCTCTTTGATTCCTGTTCAGGGTGTCAGATTCTTTATTTGTTCCTTTATTTCTTTCCAGCTCTCTCTGCATTCTTTCTGGAAGATTTGTATCATTTCTCCTATTAAAAATCTGAATTGGTCTTCTGGTAATCTCTGCCATTCAGTGTTGTTGAGTTCTGTTATTGAGGGGTTGTGGTGGCTCATTGATTCTTTGTTGTTTTTCCTTCCCAGGTTTCCCTGTTCTTAAATTTACATCTTTGCTGCTCTTTCAAGCTTTCTCGTCCAATCTCTGCAGTGGAGGTTTAGAGATGTCTGCTGGCATATGCAGGGACAGGTTGGTTCAGTAGTAAAGGTTGGGTGAGAAGTCACAGTAGAGGGTATTGTCCAGTGGAATAAGAGATTAAGTGTGTTCAGGTGATATATGGTAAAGATTAGAGATAGTGGATATGTCAGGGGATTCTGGTGGTCAATGTAGAGTTTTAGGTATGGTAGTATGAGATGATCTTGATGTGAGATGAGGAAAAAAGAAAAGTGAAAAGAAAAAGCATTGAGGAGAAGAATATAGGTGGGAGAGAGGGAGAGAAGCTTGTAAAAGGGATAAGAAGGAGAGTCAAAAAACTGAGCAAAAAATAACAAAGCAACCAATCATCCAAACAAACATAAATAAATCAAGGCAATACAAAAAAAAAAAACAGAGTAAAAACAACAAAAACAAACAAACAAAAAAACAAAACACACACACACACAAAAAAAAAAAAAAAAAAAAAGAAAGAAAGAAAAATACCAAAAACAAGAAACAAAACAATAACCCTGCCTGTTTCTAAGTACAGAGCTGAGTTGGCCTCAGCAGTCCTTTTGGATCTGCGTAGATATTTTCAGCTTTTAAATATCTGCCCACTCTATTATATTTTCAAGCATGTCTCTGACATTCTTATTTGCTCTCTGTCAGTGCAGGCAGGGAGTTCTGCTGGTGCCCCTCTCACTGCAAGCTTGTGTCTCTGAGCTCTCCACAGGGCTGTCTGTGTCTGTCTCTCTGTCTTCACTGGTGGAGGGAGTGCAGTCTAAATGCTGGGCATTATCAGGTTGCCTGGAAGTTGTCTATGCCCTGTGTATACTGGGTCCCTCCCACAGTTCTGCTCCTATCCAATCGCTAGGAGGGTGGGTGACTGAGTCTGTCCTTTGTATAGGGGCCTCTGAGCCCCAAGGGTGCAATCCAACTTATAGATCCCTGCTGCTCTGGCTCCGGTGGGAGAGGTGAGCTGGGTTTCCTCACTGCAAGCTTAAGATGGTTGTCCCAGGTGTTCTTGATCACTGTTGATCCTGTGGGAATATGCTGGCTGATTAGGGTGTGGAGTTCTGTAGTTACTTACTCCACCTTTGGTCACTGGGGGCGCAGGAGGTCCTTGGGGATCTTGGTGCTAATAGACCTGCTCGGGTGGCAAGATGGGGCCACTGGTTTGAGGAGCGCACCACTGTGGTGTGTGTGCTGGCTCCTTTGTTTTTTTTGTTTTTGTTTTTGTTTTTGTTTTTTGCTGCTTTGCTTTTCTTTCCTTCAGTCAAGAAACTACTTTTGTGCCAGTTTTTATTCAAGCTCTGTGGAACAGTTGATCGCTGCCCCAACTCTGAAGGGAGAGGTGAGGAGAGCTGGGGTGTTCCCTCAGGGGTTTATGCTGGTCACGTCCCATGCATTCCAGTCACTGTGGAAGGTTCGGGGATCTGACGCCTGTGCCTGGTTAGGATGTGGAGTTCTGGAGTCGCTTACTCCACGCCTGGTTGCTGGGTATGCAGTGGTGTTAGTAGACCCCCGTGTTGGGCTGTCCATTAATGGCCACTGTGGCACTCCACGGCTTGGGGCCACTGCTGTGTGGATGGGCTCCTTTGTTCTCCCTGGTCAGCTTTCTGGGGTCTCTTAGTTGTAGTTCAATTTTCGTTGCTTGGTTTGCCTTTTTGTTGCTTTTTTTTTTTTTTTTTCTTTCATAAAGAAGCTGCTTTTATGGCAGATTTGGTTCGGGCTCACAGCACCTGAGGAGAGGTGTGTCACTCAGATGCCATCTTGGACTTCCAACATTTTGTTTCTAATTATAAGCTGTATTTTTTTGTGTTCTAAATCATTAATTTGAAAATTGATATAATATTCTATTATGTAAATTTATATAATTATTTATCTGCATTAGTATTCATGAATACTGTATTATTTCTAGTTGTCAGTTGTTACAAACAAATCTGTCATGAACATTTTATTTCATATAAGAATTTCCATATACCCACTATAAGAATTTCCATATATCCAGAGGTGGAAGTATTAGTTATTAAAGTCATTATATTTTACTAGGTAATAACAAACTAGTAAATAAATTTAGAAATATATCAGTAGTTTATGTGTTTATCTTTCTCAGTGCCATCTCCAATACTTCCTATTGATGACCTTTGTAATATTTGATTATCCATGATTTGAGTTACTATCTTGTATTCCTTTGCCCTTCTGAGTTGCTTTTTAAGGCTTACAAGCAAGATATTGAAGTACCTGTTCAGTCACTTTAGCTCATTTTCTTCGTTTTTTTTAGAATTAGTGAGTTTATTCTTTTATATAAGATACATTTCAGCTGGTTCTATAGGTTGGTAATTATAAATTTTGCAGCTACATAGAATGCACTCATTATTATGGTAGTCTGGTTTCAATTCTTTTGGGTAGATAACCAGGAGTGGTATACCTGGGTCATATGATAGTTGTTCTAAGCTTTATTATTTGTTCAAGAAAATCCTTATAGATTTGCATTGGCTTTCTTAACTAAATGCTGCAAAAAGAGTAACAAGTAGTAACAAATTATTCTAATTGATTTTCCACTAACTGTGTACTTTTCCCTGATATGAAATTTAAATAATATGATACTTTAAAAATATGGATTACAAAATTATGAGATATACACACAATGGAGTTCTACTCAGTCATAAAGAAGACCAAAATTATATAATTTGCAAAAAACTGGAGGATATTATGTTAAGTTAGACTAGTCAGTCACAAAAAGTGAAAGGTCATATATTTTCTCTCATATATGAAAGTAGGGAGAAATCAGCATGCAGGAGAGACTCTAAACAAAGGAGGAATTACCCTAGTGGAGTGAGGGAGGGGCCCTACTGGAAGAAGGTGGGAGTAGGGAAGAAGACTCAATGAATAAAATACTTCAATGTATATGATGTGCATATATAAATTTATCATTGTCAATTCCACTGTCATGCATAGTGAGGGTGAGAGAGTAGGGTGGGAACTGTGGGAAGGCTCATGAAAGTTATGTGTATGTATGCCTCTATCACTCTGAAATTCATCATGTTGTATAATTTAAATGCACCCTATTTTATTTTTTTATTCTGAAATAAGGTCTCACTAAGTTACTAAGGGTCATGCTAAATTGCTGAGGCTGTCTTTAAACTTATGATCCTTCTGTCTCAACCTCCCAAGTACCAAGATTACAGGTGTGTGACAATATGCCCAGCCTAGACAGAAATTTTACTTCATTTATTTATAATATAGTTTTACTCTTTTTAATAATACATTTCAAAATAATAAAATTACATTCTTCAAATAAATAAAATTTTATACAATTGTATATAGAGAGTTCATTCTTTCATTTCTTATAAAATAAGTATTCTTCAAATATTTTATTTTACTTGATTTGACTAAACATACTCAACATATAAAATATGCCTATGATTATTTTATTTACAATTCTGATTATATTTATCTTAATCTAAAGAAAAATCAGTTCACAGTATTGCTATTATGTCCTACATACCATGGTAATGATTTTTCTACATTACACAAATGTGTCTTTGTGACATATTTGAACAGTAATTGATGCTATGAATTTTTTTTATAATCTTTAAATCTGGATCTGTATTTAGAATCTGGATTTCATCTCATTGTTTAGAACATTGAAATACAGATGGTCATAAAAATCTCAATATAAAACTTTAAAAATTACCTCTTCCAAACAACTTCTACATAAAAACCAACTAGAAAGCAAACAAACAAATAAAATAATTTTTAATTTGTGTATACATGCTCTATTTTGATTTTCCTTTAAGTACTGGGGATTGAACTCAGCCTTATACATGATAAGCAAGTGCTCCGCCACTGAGCTATAACCCCAGCTTTTCTTATTTTGAGACAGTGTCTCACTACATTGCTCAAATTGGTCTAGAACTTCCAATCCTCATTCTGTATACATATTTAAATCTATGTATATGCCTATACACTTTAGGATTAGAATACATTTAAGCAATTAGGGCTCAGTTCCCATGTTAACACAGCCACTGTAAGACTATGGGCCTTATTGTAGGAATAATGTATTCCCAGGGAGCATGCAAACTCAGATAGGCAATATGGCCTCTACCATCAGAGCAAGGTATTTGTTAGACATTTTTGGGTGAGGTGATACTACGATAGAAAGATGAGTTGAATTGTAAGACACACATTTCTTCAAAGTAAATAGTTAATAACACAATTTAGCACTCGTATATCTTTATCTGAAAAGAGGATATAAAATACCTTAAAATGTAGATATCAGAGAGGATTTAGGAAAAACAAGGTCTCTTTGATAGCTGTGTTACATGTGGAATTCCTTCTCCTCACTAGTCAAACTCATAAAATTACAATCAGATTAGGACTCAGACTATAAGGATTCCACAGAGCAATTGGAAAGTTGTGAGTAGGTGAGGGAGGATGGTACCAGAAGGCAGACAAACAGCTGTTCAAAGGACAGTGATATACCTGGGCTAGAGGGACTGGTTGTCTTTCTACTAAATGAAGATTAAAACATCTCATAGTCTCTTGGTTAGAATAGGTTCATATTTGAAATTGAATTTGTTTTTGTGGTTTACTTAATGTGGCAATAGAATCATTCATTTTATAAGAAGTCAGGAAAAAATTCATCGAACCTGCTGTTTTTCATTCAAAAGAAGGCAACCCTCATTAATATATATTTTAAGAGAAAAGAAGAGAGAAATAAAATTAGATTTTCATAATGAGTTAAATTAATTCAATTTTCTACCTTCAAATAATCTGCTTATTTTAACTATATTATTATGAATCAAATATCATAAAGGTCATATTACAACTCACCTTAATATTTATTTTATTATTCACAATATATAAAACAATGCATTGGGTAACTGATGTATGACTATGGTCAAAGACAAAATGAGAAGTACAAAAAAAAAAAAAAACAAATAAAAGAAAAAGTAAAGATCTGGTAGCATTAAAAGACCACGACAGAGTCATCCAGTCACATAGATAATTTCAAATATAAATGATAGTAAGGTGGAAATACAAAAACATATATTTGGGATTCAAGAATGTGACCAGGAAATGAACTGGGAGCAGGAGTTATTGAAAAATAAGCAGGATTTGGGCAGGTAGTACTGATGAGAGAGAGAAGAGAAGAGGAGAGAAGAGGAGAGGAGAGGAGGGGAGGGGAGGGGAGGGGAGGGGAGGGGAGGCGAGGGAAGGGAAGGGAAGGGAAGGGAGAGAGAGAGAGAGAGAGAGAGAGAGAGAGAGAGAGAGAGAGAATGAATGAATGGATGGATGAATAGGTATACCAAGCAGAGCAAGATGCTTATGGACAAGTATTTAGTGTTAAAGTATAAAGCCCCTTCAAATGGCAACAGGGATTCTAGTTTAGATAGAATCCTGTGTTCTAATTCAGGGATGCTCAAATGTAAGAGTATTGAAAATAAATTTATAAGGTAATAGAGGGCTGAAATCCCAGGGAAACATAAAAAAGCTCTTGAGGCATTTTTAGTAATTTTAACTCAGAATATTCCCTACTTCAGTGGACAATAAGGGACCATTAATTAATTTTGAACTCAAGTATAAAACATTGAAACAGTGCATGACAAATATCAATTTGTTGAGCTCTACAGGGAACAATGAAGCAAAAATAGTTTGAAGACAGATATATATGTCATACAGATTGAAATATAAATTTGTACTAACATGATAAATGGAAAAGGGAGGATGTGAATGCATAAAATATGAAGAGATCAAAATTACAGTAATTAGCATTTTGTAGATATTGAAAGAAAATAAAAAGCAAAAAAATTTTGATTATGATTAAACTATTAGTGATAATTTTGAGAGAAATAGAAATAAAGAAAACCAATAATAATTTATTTGAATTATTAATTTGAATTATTATTTACTTTGTGGACATAAATAATGAAGAGAGTACCTATAGAGAAGTGGTTGTTATGAATTTAGAATGTTACATATAGAAACTCTCTTTAGAGATACAGACTTAACATTTATGTAAAATGTAAACAAGAGATCTTAAAACTAAAAAAATCTCCAAAGAAAGAGAAAAGGGAAAAATGAAAGCATCATACTTCAGGGAGATGAAGATGAAAGAAATGTAGTAAGGTAGATGGAAAAAGAATATTCATCAGGAAAGGGACAAAAAAAATAGAGTGAAAGGCAATCTAAGGAATCATATTTTTTTTTCCAAAATGAATGCAGTTTAGAGTGACAAATGTTTCTCAGAAAGGAAGGAATGAGACTTTTTTTGTTTTGATGAAACTATAGCCAAAGACATTTGAGAGAACTCTCAGTAATGCAGAGCTTCTCTGACACTTTCTCTGAAGTAATTCACCCCATAAAAAAAGCTCAACTATGAACACACAGGGCAGAGGAAAAATGCAGAATAAAAGGACCCTTTCCAGTCCAGGAACTGACATCCTTTTTGACATATTTTTAAAAAATAGTTCATAATTTTTTATAAACCAATAGATGAATTAATCAAATTATATCCTTGTTCCTCAATCCCAGTGATTCAGTATTCTAATTTCATTACTATTTTTTACTATTGCTTCTCACATTACAATGAGAATTAACTTCCTGTTGCCTTACATACATAATCTAGTCTCCCAACTGTTATGTTTTCAATTATATTATGACTCCTGGAGAGTTGTAGGTTTATATCTGACCTGTCTTTGATTATATGCCAATTTCTCTCTAATAGATTATTTAATCTACCAGTCAAGAATGTTGAAAAACTATTCTGAAGTAAAACAGAGTTAGGTTTAGTTCAAATTTCATCTGCTAAAGTTGAAAATATTTTTAGTAGAAAAAATCAAATTCATTTTTCTGTGATATATAAATTCACTCTATTGGTAAGGCAAAATCTTACTTCTATTGATTAATTTATATGAGTACAAAAGAAATAATTGTTTGCAAAGTAGAAGCAAATTCTATGACATGATAAATAATAAATTATGACTATTGTGATAATTATGATTGTTTTTACATTATAATATTAAGAAATATTATTTGTTGTATAGTTCATTGGAAATATGAAAAATATGTTGTAATTTTCCTTTTTATTAAATGCCAAGGAGCTACATAATATCTCACATTAGGAAATTAACTTCAAGCAGTTATATATGTTATCTGATTGATTCTCAGAAATAGTTTAAAGAACATAAATAACAATATTATCTAAATTTCAAAAATATAAAACACAAATGCAAAAAGATTACTTTTTTCTTTTTGAAGATTGGGGATTTATATCAGTGGTAAAACTCTTATCTAGCATACATAGGCCCGGGGTTTGAACCACTACTAAAAATTACTTTAGCTGGGCATGGTGGCGTACCCTTGTAATCCCAGCATTTGGGAGGCTGAGACCGGAGGATCCAGGTTCGCGGCCAGCCTCAGCTACCTAGTGAGGCACTCTGCAACTTAGTGAGACACTGTTTCAAAAATAAAGAATAAAAAATAGGGCTGGGGGTATAGCTCAGAGGCAGAATGCCCCTGAGTTCAATCCCCAGTACCAAAAAAAAAAAAAAAAAATTAAAAATTTTAAAAACTGGAAGTATAATACTCATTCTTTTAATTCTCATCTTAATTTCATTACTTTATGTATTTCTTATAGTTATAATATATAAATTATGGACTTTTATATTACATTAATTTTCCTATCTAATGTTTATAAGTCAATGCAAATTTTTCACCAGCGAACAACTATAGAAGAATAAGTCAAGTGCTCTTAAATTATACATTTAAAGAATGGAAAAGTGATGATATTTAATTTAAAAAATAAATGCCATCAGGAAATATGTCAAGATTTTACTTTCCCGTAATTTGTGTTTTATTTTGTGGATTCCAGATTTTTAAGTCATAAATTTGAATACATCAGAACAAATATACACTTGTGTGATTCCTAACCATAACATAATTTCAAAGAAAACTGAAGTATGTCTTATGAATTTTTAAAAAAATCAAATTAGTTTCATTTACTTTTCCTGAGTCTCAAAGATCACTTTCTTAAACCCCTTTTCTAAGCTGCCACGGTGTCCATGTATGTGAATTGACCATGGTTATTAAATGCATAATTCTAAGTATGAGATGCTGCATTGAGCTCTTACTAAAAGCATAGAGTGTCATATCATTCTAATAAAGATGTATTAGGACATACAAATTTAGGGAGCTAGTGATACTTTAATTTCTCTCATCAAGATTTTGTAACAATCTCGACTATGTTAAATACTAAGAAAGTTCATAAGCACACACACACACACACACACACACACACACACACACACACTGTGATGGTTGTCTGGATTGTCAACTTGGCTGGATCATGAAACACCTAAGATTATGTGATTTGGGGTATGTTGATGGGTTTATTTTATGGCAAATTAAAGGGGAAGTCCTGTCTTAAGTGTAGGCAGCACAGTTCTGGTAGGCTCAGGACCTGGATAGAAGGAGAAAGCCATGTGAATGCCTGCATTATTATTCCTGAAGAAAGTGATCTGTTCTCAGTGGGTTATTAGCCTTCAGCTCTTCAAATTGGATCTTCACCATTGCTTCTCTAGAGAGTTTCCTGGCCTTTCTGTCTTGAACTAGGAGTGAATTAGTGTTCACTCCAATTTTGAGACTCCAAATCTTAGACAACTCAACCAGCTGATGGTTCCTCCAGGTCTCCATGTGTGGGACAACACTGCTTTGGACTGTAAGCTGATTTGATAAAACCCCTTTTACAATATATGTGTCCTGTGGATTCTGCTACTTTAATGAACCCTGACCAATACACACACACACACACACACACACACACACACACACACACACACTTGTAAAAATTT
The DNA here is from genome assembly GCA_004027655.1 of Graphiurus murinus. NCBI lineage: Eukaryota > Metazoa > Chordata > Mammalia > Rodentia > Gliridae > Graphiurus > Graphiurus murinus. The sequence goes on from PVLC010001045.1 coordinate 86,162, forward strand.
AACCTAAATTCTGGAATTTAGTAATTTGGGTTTGGCATATTAACATCCCATCCATTAACCTCAGTCTCTCTGTTCATATCTTCCACCACCCTTTGAGCATTTTTCCTCCAGAATATAATTTATTTTTATATCTGGACCTCTATATAACATTGAAATGACTAAAATTAGTTGTTACTTGACAAAGAGAAACTTGATCAATGGAGGAAAGCAAGAATGAGTATCAATCTGGCACATAAACCAAGTCTTTTTGATAGATACATAAATAGCTAAAATGTGATTTTTATTTGTATGGGTCTCTTTCATTTAACTGTACAGAGAGAGCTACTGTCAACAGTTTGCTTTTATATTTATTTTTATAATTAAAAACAAACATGAAAGCAATTACATCTACATTTTAAATATTTACTTGAACATGTTGTCATGTTTTCAAGCCATATCCAACTTCTTAATTTACTTCTTTATTAAATTTATTTTTTTTTCAGCAAGTGAAAATTCTAAAGTCAGAATTATGTGACTTACATGTATAAAGATCATTTTAACATTCCTGTCTCCTAATTTTCTCTAAGCTTATATATATTTTAGTTAGTTCATTAAAAGCATCCACATTAGACACATAAAATGATTTATTTGTAATTAATATTCACTCTCTTAATATTAAACTTTCAGGCAATATTTAACAAATAGAATTAGTATTAACTGACATTTAAAAATATAATAATAATTTCAGTAATGACTCCATATCTTGCTTGACATTGTTTTCAAATTACTGTAGATAAATTATTTTTCATACCCAGGATACATGGATTTCTATGCAAGAAAATAAACAGACAACAAATTGTTCCATAGAATTTGCCTTGTAGTTGAGCAGCAAGGACATGATGTACCTCATGTTGATACAGTTAGTCACTTTGCTTTTCATGTGGCACCTGGATCTTCATCTGTTTTATTCCATTTTTATTTTAGGGAACAAACTATAACCATGAGCACATTTGCAGTACAAGTTGCCACATAGTTGTAGAATTTTAAAACTGGAAGAAACCTCAGAGATTAACTCGCTTAGCACATTAGGAATTTCATACTGAGATTTGGCAGGCATAAAGTAAAGTAGCAACAAAAGAAAATATGTAACACACAAAGATTTGTGTTTTTCCCCAAAATGGGTGAACAGAACTTTTACTCTTAAATGTATAATCTTAACAAGAACATTCATATGCTCCTGAGGCAGCCTTTTTTTTTCCTGAGGTTCAGGTTATAACTCCTAATAGAGTCATTTCTATTACCATTATAGCTCTTCCTGATCCCTCCCACAACCTTTTGCAAACAATCCACTGAGTCTTAATGTGGGGAGCCTTACTGTGGGAGCATAAATATAGAACTAACTTGATGTTAGTACAGAGGTGCTTTCTTCAGTAGCAATGGGAGCTACAGCTGTGTTTAAATGGAAATTTGGAAAGTGGCATTTCAGGTATTGAATTGAGGTAGACATTTACAGAAAAGTAATTCAGAATAATATATGTTTAAATGGTTTACGCTCAAGAAATGACATCAATCAAGCCATTGCAACTATGCCACCACAGTGCCAACAAGATATTAAGATTTAACAGTTAGCTATAAGAACAGCTAATGGGGTAGATCAGATAAGCAGTTTATATGAAAACAAAAAAGAGTAGAGTCATTTTCCTTGTCTCTTATCTAATCCTGCACAAGGCAGCTGAGTGCAGTTCATCAAACCAAATGAATTTTATAGCTAACCTTTTATTCCTAAAGAATATGATTTTCTCTAATTCAAAAAACTCAAACTGTAGATGACTTTTTCTCTCACTTCTCTTTCTTTTATTTGTTTTTCTTTGCCTGTTTGTCCTTTTTATGAGTGCTAGATTATTTCCCGTATAGTAAAATATAGTTCATAATATTTAAGTTTGATGAAAGAACAGAATCAATAATTCTATTTCTATGACAGACAACATGGAGAATTTCAAAATGATAAAGGAAATGCTTGGATTTTGCACATGTGCCTAAGGTCTACTTACTGCATGACCTTTATGACCAGGAATTTATTAAATTTTTAAAAATGCTCAAGCATGTTGAGAATTATATCCAGTGTGCTAGTCACATACGTCATATTTTAATGCAATAAGAACCAAATCCCCAGAGAGAGTTGTCTATACCCTGTAGGAAACAAAAAGGAGACCTTTGGGTTCTATATGAATTAGGATTTTTGTCCTTCCTATATCATAATTTTTAAAGATTATACTTTAAGATAGATTCACTCATTTTATTCCACTGTTACAAAAAGTACTTTTCTGCATGTCTCACTTCTAGCTGCTACAAGAAATTAACATAGGCCAGGTGGATTAAACAGGAAGCACTGATTTCTCACAGTTCTGGAGGCTGGAAGCCTGAGATCATCGTGCTGGCATGGTTAGGTTCTTAATTTCTCCACTTACTTCTATAACCCATTCCTCATTCAGCAGCATGCTATTCAGTCTCCATGTGTTTATGTGGTTATTCATGGTCTTCTTATAGCTGATTTCTAATAGGTCCATTTGGTTTATGGTATTCTTTAGTTCTGTGGGATCTTTTCTGACCTTTTTTCTGGAAGATTGGTCTAGTGGTGTTGGAAGAATGTTGAAGTACCTCAATATTATTGTATTGAGATCTATATGTGACAATGTCACAAAGAATTTGTTTTATGAAAGTGGCTGCATCTATGTTTGGGGCATAAATGTTGACTATTATTATTTCCTCTTGATGAATTGTTTCTTTTACCAGTAAAAAATGACATGCTTTTTCTCTTTTGATAAGCTTAGGCTTGAAGTCTAATTTGTCTGATATCATAGTTGCTATTCTGCTTGTCTTCTAGTTCCATTAGTATGGGTTATCTTGCTCCAGCCCTTTACCTTTAGTTTGTAAGTATCTTTCTTGTAAGGTGTGTTTCTTGCTGGTAGCATATAGATGGATTGGGGTTTTAATACATTTTGCCACCTTATGTCTTTTTATTGGGGAGTTGAGGTCATTTATATTCAGTGTGATTATTGAGAGCTGATTTTTGATTCCTAACTTTTGAGTTTTAGCTTGTGTTAGAGGTAGTGTTTCTTTTTCTCTGCTTGTTTGTTTATTGCAAATCATAATTTCTTTGGTTCTGGCATTTATTTATTAATTCTTCTTTGTAATTAATCTCTGAGTATTTTCTCTAATGCTGGTTTGAATGACATGAATTCTTTCAGCTTCTGTTTGTCATGGAAAATTTTTATTTCTCCATTGAATTTGAAGGATATTTTTGCTCGGTAGAATATTCTTTGCTAGAAGTTGTTTTCTTTCAGAGTTTGGAATCTGTAACTCCAGGACCTTCCTGAATTCCATGAATACTAGGTTCTCCAGTATGTTGCAAGCATTTATTTATTTGTTCCCTTATTTCTTTCAGACTCTCTTTGAATTCTTTTAGGAAATCCTGTATCATTTCTACCATTAAAGTTTGAAATTGTTCTTTTGGCATATCTACAACTCTATGTTGGCAGGTTCTATTATGTGGGATTGTGGGAGCTCATTGTTCCCTCACTGTTCTTTCTTCTCATGATTTCTGTTTTTTTATTTTATTTTATATCTTTATTGCTTTTGATAGCTTTCTCTAATTCTAGGTTTCCTATGTCTATTTTCTCTCTTTATAGTACCTTATTCCTGAGGTAGATATTTACCACTGGGTATACCTTACAATTGAATAGCCTCTACTATATGGGTATTCTCTGTTATCTGTTATGTTTATATCACTCTTTGATACTGACCTTGAAAACTGTGTCCTCTATCACCCCACTGTTGTTCTGCCTGTAGATCATCAGAACTGGGTTGAGGTTACTCTGAGGGTCCAATGGCGATATTGATGGGTTTTAGGTGTTAAGGTCTAGGGTCTTGTCTGTCACTTCCTTTATAGGGAATTGGCTCAGAGGTGTTAGCAGAACAGTTTGTGTCCTATGCATGTTTTTAAACTTCGATGTGTGGTCTATTGGGTGGTTCCTTCTCTCAGCCATGCTTAGTTTGTCCTTAATGTCTGGTAGTCCTTTCTGGTGGTTCATTGCTCTGGTCCAATGTGAGCAGCAGATTTTTAGAGGTGTCAGCTGGTATATACAAGGGTAAGTTGTGTTATTTTCTTTTTTTTTTTTTTTATTGTAGTAATTCGTGCAATATAACATACATCCTTGTTAAGTACAGACATAGAAGTTGTGTTATTTTCAATGGTGGAGGTTGAGTAAGCAGGAAGGGGCCAGAGTGATGGGTGCAAGAACAGAGCAAAGTAGATGATAGGATTCAGTAAATGAGAGTTTGAGTGTAGTAATTTATAATATTCAGTTAAATTTAGAATAAACTGCTTTGGTTTTCTTTCCTGTCTTGATTTACTTTTGTTTCCATTCTCTGTATTATTATTTTGTTTGACTCAAAATGATAGAAATAAAGTATTTAGTGTTAACTTTGTTTCTTCTTGTCAACTTCACTGGATCATGAAACACCTAAGATTATGTGACTTTGGGTGTGTTGATGAGATGAGTGATTTATGTAATGGCAGGCTGCTCTGCCAATTGAGTTTTATGATCTAGCAGACCCTATGGTACTTGAGGTTTCAGTGGAAGATACAGATACTATCTGGAGATTTTGGCAAACCCCCACAGATGAATCACAGAGGAGGCTGTTGGGATTTGGAAACAAGGTACTGACATCATCTGCAGACAATTATTTTTCCCTTGAGAAACAGCACTTAGGTTGATACTGGACCTTTTTGGAAACTGAATGCTTGACCATGGGCTGTGAAGTTACTATGAACTGGTTGCTATCTGACCCTCCAAACCATAATGCTAACCAGGAGCAGCAGCAATCCATTTTCAAATGGAAATAGAGTATACGTGATAGGGGCCTGAGCAGGTCCTGAAGGCACAAGTAAGTTATATGAAGACGTAGCTCAAATGCAATGGGTCCTGCTCCTGCTAGAGTGCCTTCTCTCCCTCAGAATGAGCTTGTGGCCTCATGTGTTGTACCATATAATCAGTTTACAGAGGAAGAGAAAACTTGGGCCTGGTATAGAAATGATTCTGAATGACATGCAGGCACTACCCAAAAGTGGACAGCTGCAGCACCACAGCCCCTCTCTGGGACATCTCTGAAGGACAATGGTGAGGAGAAATCTTCTCAGTGGGCAAAACTTTGAAAAGTACATCTGGTTGTATATTTTGTTTGGGAGAAAAATTGCCAGCTGTACAATTATATAGTGATTCATAAGCTTTAGCCAATGGCTTGGCTGGATGATCAGGGACTTGGAAAGAATACGATTGGAATTGCTGTCAAAGACATTTGGGGAAGTAGTATGTGGATGGATCTCTCTGGGCAAATGATGTGAATACATTTGTGTCCTGTGTTAATGCTCATCAAATGGTAACCTCAGCAGAGGAGGAATTTAACAATCAAATTGATAGGATGATACAGTCTGTGGCTAGTAGTCAGCCTCTTTCCCCAGCCATCCCTATCATTACTCAATGAGCTCATGAACAAATATGCCATGGTGGCAGGGATGAAGAGTATACATGGGCTCAACAACATGGACACCCATTCACCAAATCTGATCTGGTTACATACAGTCTCTGCTGAGTGCCCCAATCTGCCAGAAGCAGAGACTGATGCTGAGCAGCTGATATGGCGGTATCCCTTGAGATAATTAGCCAACAACCTGGTGGCAGTTCGATTACACTGGGCCCCTTCCATTATGAACGGGCAGTGCTTTGTCCTTACTGACTGGAATAGACACTTACTCTGGGGATGGATTTGTTTTCCTTGCATGTAAAGCCTCTGCTCAAACTACCATCTTTGGACTTACAGAACGTCTTATCCATGATCATAGTATTCCACATAGCATTACTTCTGAGCAGGGAACTCACCTCACAAAGAAGTGCAGCAATGGGCAAATGATCATGAAATTCACTGGTCTTACCGTGTTCCTCACCATCATGAAGCAATTGATTTGATAGAACAGTGAAATGGCATTTTGAAGGCTCAGTTATAGTGCCAGCTAGGTGAAGCAAACTTTTTGCTTCCTGTCCCTAAAACCTTATGCTCTGCTGATTTCTAGGACTAAGTTCCAGAAACAGTAATGCTTCTACTAGGAGGCACAACAATGATTCCACTGAACTGGAAGTTAAGACTTCACCCTGGTCACTTTGGGCTCCTCATACTTTGAGTGAATAGGATAAAAATAGAGTCATATTTTTGGCAGGTATAATATATACAGATTACCAAGGAGAAATTGAACTATTATTCCACAATGGAGGTAAGGAGAAGTATTTCTTAGGAGCAAGATATCCCTTAGAATGTCTCCTAGAATTTCCATGTCTGGTTATTAAAGTCAATGGAAAACTACAAAAACCTGGTCCAGGCAGAATGGCAAATATCTCAGACCATCCAGGAATGAAAGTGTGAATCACTTCTTCAGGTAAAGAACCGAGACTTGCTGAAGTGCTAGCTGAAGGTAGAGATAATACATAATTGGTAGTAAAATAAGGTAGTTATAAGTACCAACTACAGCCACAAGACCAGTTACAGAAACAAGAATTGTAATTGCCATAAATATTTTCCTATTTTTAAGAATATGTGTGTGTGTATTTACATGTAGTAAACTTATACCTCTCCTTTATTCCTCGATCATGTAACATAGTATTGATGGACTTAATATCAGTACTTAAGTGTTGAATTTATATCTTAGTATCTAAGTATTAGGAGTAAGTATCACTCAGAAAACTTTGCCTCCTATTCAAGGGAAATAACTGGTACATTTTCAGTTGTATAGGTGGACTGTTATATCATGGTAGGTAAAATTTTGATATTGTTATTGTGCTTATTTGAAGCTCAATATGATTCAAAGAAAAATAGTTAGAAGTCAAATTGACAAGGGGTGAACTTGTGATGGTTAGTCGGGATTGTCAACTTGACTGAATCATGAAACACCTAAGATTATGTGACTTTGGGTGTGTTTATGGGATAATTGGTTTATGTAATCAGAGATTGAAGGGGGAGTCCTATCCTGAATTTAGGCAGCACAGTTCTGATAGGTACAGGACATGGATAAAAGGAGAAAGCTCTGTGAATGCATATGTGATTTTTCCTGAAGATAGCATGTCTACTCTAGTTTGAGATATTAGCCTTCCACTCTTTGAACTGGACCTTCATTAATGTTTCTCCAAAAAGTTTCCTGGTCTTTCCATCTTGGACTGGGACTGATTTAGTGGTTACTCTGATTCTGAGGCTCCAGCTCTTGGACTGCTTAAACAGCTGTTGGTTTTTCTGGCTCTCCCCATGTAGTCAGAAACTTGGAACTACACGACTTTGACTGTAAGCTGATTTGATAAATTCCCTTTTACCACATATATCTTTTGAGTTCTGTTACTCTAGAGAAACTTGACCTATACAGCATCTATTTTCTTGCGTTTGATTTTCATATATTTGCACTTGGAGGTAATTCGCTTTGGTTTAAATTAACACTTCAAGACATATAGAAGAATAAAACTTGGCTCACTTAATAAACAAATATTTATTAAGAAACTATTATGAGTCAGTTATTCTATCTAAACAAAATAAATTGAGATGAAATAAATAAGTAATTCAGGTTTTAGGAGAAGAAACATTTAAAGTAATTGAACTTGCCCTAACTCTCTGAAAAGGAACAAGAATAGTGATTTGGAAGAAGAGCAATGCTAGTGTAACTATAGCAGAATGAGTTTGTGAATGTATGGTAGAATTATAGAATCACATTATTCTTTATGTGAATCACAATAGATGTTAACAGGGTCAGAATTCATGTAGAAAATTGGGAGCCAAGAGTTGTCATCATTCCAGGAGAATAATGCTAAGAACTAATTTTATAAATGGGTGACTCTGATACTTTGCTGGCAATAGACTCTGTACTGGAAAGGACAGAAGTAGGAAGAGAATAGAGGACTTTTACATTTAGAGCTTTGTTAGCACATTGTGGGAATCCATCACTCTAGACAAAAAAAGTAAACCGAGTCTGAATTTACTTTGTAAGGAGAACTGTCAACATTTTTTTAACCAGTAGGAAGTGCAAAGTAAGAGAAGACAAAGAGACAAGGTGGTTTTTTCCTCTCTATATCTCCATGAAGCAACTAAATGGATCAGTCATTAAGTCAGATGGAAAAGAGTAACAAAGTAACACTCTATGCCTTTCCAAAAAGAGGAAAAGCAGGATGAAAGAGTAAAGGTTGATTTTGATAGACAATGGTATTTACTATCATTAGATTATATAGGATCAACAAGTCAAAGCAGAGGAAAATGTCACCCAAATTAAACCTGTGGTACTTCACTATAATTAGGACCAAGATAAGAGGTAGAAACAGCTAAGGAGACTGAGAATATATAAGGAAGATGATTTGATCAAATATGGAAAAATTTTTCAAGAAAGTGTGTGTAGCCACCTGGACCAAAAGAATTCTAAATAATAAGCAAGGTGAATAATGCATTTATCAATCCATATGGGGAATTTTTATATAAACTTGGGTACAAAAGATGGATCAAAGAACATATAAAAGAGAATGTGAATGGAGGATTTGCAGACAGTGTGAGAAAATACTGTTGAGCATTTTTATAAAATAAGGAAGGAAATAGATTTCTTAAAAGGTAGAAACGAGAGGATGTGTTTACTTTTATATTAGAGACATAATATCATGTCAATATGCTTTAAGGAGAAGATAAGTTGAAAGGTAGAAAAAAGAGTTCATGCATCATTATAGGAAGATGGAAAAGACAAGTTCTCATAATGGCACATGTGCCCATGTGAGAGGAATGTCTAGGAGCTCTTTTCAGGATGCTCCTTAGTCTTCAGAGTCATATGTAAAACTAAACCATTGGCTGATGTTGAATAGTTCATATTATAGACAAGAGGAACAAGAAAAATAAAATTATTTTCTAGGAAAATAGGAAGTCTAAACTGCCAGATAGCATTAGGAATAACATGAAGTTTATAGCCATAACAAAATTGAAAGTTACTAATAGGAGCCTAGGGCGGTGACATACCCCTATTATCCCAGTATTTGCGAGGCTAAGACAGGAGAATTGCAATTCCTAGGTCAGCACATGAAAATTTAGCAAAGCCCTTATTCAAAATAAAATAAGGCTGGGAGGTGTAGTTAAGTGGTAGAGATCCCTTGGGTTCAATTCCTAGAACAGAAGAAAATGGAAGAGGAGAATGAAGAGCCGAAGGAGGTTGTTACTAGTAGAAATATTTCCCTTCTATACATCAGCTTTAGTAATGAAGGGAGAGATGAGGTAAATAATTAGATTTCAGCATAGTTTGTGTTATCTTTTTTAAAGCAAACTGTCAAAAAAAAAGGTAAGTGAGAAAACATGAGTTACGAATGGGTATTAAACCATGAGAATGATGGATGAAACAGAATATGGGGAAGGTTAATTTGGGGAGTTCAAGGCAATTATACAGGTTTAAGTGGCTGAGACAGCATAGAAAAGAACATTGGAAAGAGGTTAAATGAATTTAGAATCTCAGGTGTGGGGAATTGGTTTCTGTAGATAATAAAATTAACTAGTACAGAGATAGGACTAATGCTAGAGAGAGAGTGATAGTGAACCAGCGGCTAAAATCTGTGGGAAATGAAGCTTTTGAGGAACAGGTAGCAGGTGCCTGCAGCATGGAGAGAGGAGTGTACTAAGCAGTAGAGACTATTGACATGATTTCCAGAAACCTGGGAGTAAAGGAAGAAGAGGCATAGCACCAAGAAAGATGTGGATACCTATATTTTAAATATAAATGTGTGATTATGGTTTGGAAATGAACATGATGTTTAAAAGTCATATAAAGCATATGGTGTTTAGCAAGATGTAAGAATGCTTGCTTTTCCTAACTTTCCTTTTCTAATATTTTATGTCTTATCTGTTTTTATTGCTTAGACCTCATTCCTCCTGCAGAGTGAAATTGTCTGGGGCTAGTATGAGCTCTACCATTGCTTACTTGATAGGTTGACCTTGGTCTCAGGCTACTTTTTGAGCCATCTGTGTTGCTGCTATGCTGCCCTTCTACCCCCTATGCAGAAGTTAAAGGAACATTTGATAGGTCTTGATATGCATGTATTTTGTGTAGCTTCATGGTGTGAAAGTCCATTGCTCTTAATAGTTTTACTTCCCAGGGTAGTTCTACTTTTTCTCCTTCAAATACATTGACCTCCTAATCTTCTGAGTATAGAGAGCAAAAGATAATATACCAGCTATAAATATATCCGGACAAGTCAGGCTGCTTATTTTCAGACTGAACATGCTGTTCTATTTCTATTACTTCTATTAGGAAGAAAAAATATGATGTAGGTCATTCTTCATTCACAACAAAATTGGAAGGATTAGAAATGTTTCAAAGTAAACATTAGGGGGTTATTTTTACAATCCTACCTAAAATAATCCAAATGGATTTGAGATCTTATTTGAACAGTTGAGCTTGTTTATTAAAAATAAATCAAATGATACAGATGACTTCTGCTTAAATCTACTAAGTACTATTCTTAATTTAATTAAGATATATCATAATAGCTATGTCTCAAGTCACTAGGGTGAGAGACAATAAAGCTTATTAAATTACATTGAATAGCCTTACAACTATTTTTTGTAATACATGTTTGATTTTCAAGGAACTCTACTCTGTAATGGAAACATTTATTGAAACACATTGGAAATGTTCAATTTGAACTGCCCTGAGTTCAAAGAGACTAAGTGCGTAGTTTGTCTGTTACACATCCTCTGTAGATTGATTTCATCCTAGCATATACCAAGAACTCCTGTATCAGGTTTATAATTCCCTGGTATTATGTTGCTGCTAGTAAGGCATGACACATGCAGAAACACTGGGAACACATCCACGGTCATGTTCATGCCCAAATCACATTTTCTTTAGGCTGCTTTCAGCTAGAAACTAAGCAGAGCAAGGGCCCAACTATATAAGATGCAGGACTCCCTTGGTAGATGACATTAACTCATGAACTCCACCTTGGCCTGCTCAGCTCTACCTTTGAAATGGTTTATAATCTAAAACTCTGCTAATCCTCCTTGCTGTCCTTTTCAGGAATCAGACCTATATTTTGGTCTGATGATGCCCCTACCTCTTCCTTTTATTCCATAGTTCTTTTCCCCCATAGATTGCCTGTACTACAAAGTATATCCTTGTTTCTGCTTCAAAGATGATCTGAAGTAACTCAAGATATTCTAGGAATAGTACAAGAATACTGAAAGCAAGAAAGGAAATTAACACTTGGTCATTCTCCATTTGGCAAACGAAGATATTTGGGGCATGACTAATCCCCAGAGCAATGTGGTGACACCACTCCTAAATATGTCATTACTAATGACCTAGTGAAATATCGGCATGAAAAGGAATGATATTTCAGGTGAATAATCCAGATATTAAAATATAAAAAGTGAATGATGCCTACATAGAGAGGGGGAGGTAGCTGGCTAGTATTTCACTTATTTATTTATTTTGGGGGATACTGAGCATTGAACTTAGGGATTTTCTACATCTGAACTACATTCCCAGCCCTATTTTATTTTTATTTTTGAAACAGAGTCTCACTAAGTTACCACAAACTTATCTTGAACCTGTAGTTCTCCTGTCTCAGCCTCCCAAGTACTGGAATTACAGGTGTTCACCATGGTGCTCAGCACTACTAAATCCTTGATCACAAAGATTGTGACAGAGATTATTGACAGAGATCGAGAGTGTAAAAGTGGCTTAGAAGTTGCTAATGGGCAATCATCAGAGCGAGCCGATAGTCTACTTTGTTAGCTTACAAGTAGATCTTCATCTTCTACAGAAGAAGAGTAGCTAGAATTTTAGCTGAGTAATCAAAAATTGATCTCTAGAGACACAGCTCCAGAAATGTCTGCAAGTTCAGCCAATAAAGACCAGTTCAAAAAGGTCATGGTTCTGGATGGAGAAACCCTATATCATGGAACATGGGAAAAAATTATCTTAAGGAATGTAGTTGGGTATATTAGTTCTGTAGGTACCTATGCGGTGTGAGAGATTCCTTGTTATGAAATAGAATTTTCACTCTGCAGAAAGATGCTGCAAAGACTTTTCACACACAGGGCAAGAATAGCCCACACACAAGCTGCTTTCATCTCTTGTGCTGACTGCCTGGCCAATAACTAGGGTTAGATCTCAGCATGTGCCACCTATGGACCTTCTAGACTTGTTAATCCTGAAAATAAGCTACTTACTAATGGAGTCACAAGATTTAATTTATAGAGATTGTATAATTTTTTTTTTTTTTTTTTTTTTTTTTGCGATACTGGGAATGAAACCTGGGGGCATTCTACCTCCAAGCTACAACCCCAGCCCTAATTTTTATTCTTTATTTTGAAACAGGGTCTCACTAAGTTGTGGAGGGCTTCACTAAACAGCTGAAGCTGGCCTCGACCCGGGATCCTCCAGTCTCAGCCTCCCAAATGCTGGGATTACAAGTATGCGCCACCACGCCTGGCTAAAATTGTTTTTTTAAGATACTTTACCAAAAAGGTTACTGAAATGTATGACTATAATAATGTGCTTTCCTCAGAATATTGAAATAAACACTCTGGAAAGGATCCTAAAAGATAGGCCTAACTCATTCCTAGGTGGATACTTAGAAACATGGAAAAAGTGATGGCCAATGACCACTGAAGTGGGAATGCCTTAGTTTGCTCTGGCAAATGGTAAAATATGAATAAAAATTCCTAGAAGAAATGGTCAGGTTTGAAAGGATATTTTTTGTAAGAACAGAAAACTCAGCAGAGAGGAATGATCCATAGCAGTCTACAAACACTACATTTGGACAGTACTGAGAGCAGCACCTGCTTTATGAAGTTCAGTTGTGGTTCTCTTCCATAGAACAGGACTGATGGTAGGACAAACAACTAGAGAATTACAGATTTGGGCTCATTAATATCCATGGGAATGATAAGCCTCCAAGTACTAGAGGCCAGATGGCAATGTTTAACCAGAAGAAGCCAGAAAGCTTTAATTAGTTCAATGACTAGTGAAATGGAAGAGATAGCTGAGGACCTTTGACCCTCAAAATGTTGGGTGGCAGTTAAAAAAGTATGATGTCCCTAAGTATAATACATGCAACCAAGGGTGCTATTTGACATATATATTACACAAAGGCAATAAGAGATGGGCAAGAAGCAAGAGATGGTTTTTCTCATAAAGACTAATGTTCTCTGGCTAGTTTCCCAGACCTGAGCCAATTTTTCAATCTAGAAAGCTTTGCTAAGTAATTCTTTCTAAGATGGGTTCCTATAATATTGTGGCAAATGTACACTGCTCTCATTATCCCAGCCTTTTTCCAAAGAGATCCATAAACAATTCACTTGTGTCATTTTATACTGGACACAATCTCTAAGTTGTCTTTAATATCTGGAAGGCCCAAACCTCACCATGGACATCTTTTCAGAGAAGGGCTTTTTATAGTACAACATTCCTGGCTAAAGTCCAGATCATGGATGGATCAGGGGGTGAGAGTGAGAATCCAAAGGTCAGTTCTCAGCTCTCTGAATGTATAATTGAATTGAGTTGCATTCCATCTCATAAAAAAAAAAATCCAGTTTGTTTTGTGAAATATTTGCTTCAGTCTAGATAATTAAAAGCCTGTGAGATGAAATGCCTTCCTCTCTGGGCTAAGAGGTGGACACTTGCCTCAAGTGAGGCCAATCTGATCATCTCTTAGACTGAAACAAAAACTGAAAATGACTCAAGTTCCCTCACCCTCGAGTAATGGCCTGAAGAAAATTGTCATTCCTAAACCATGGTTGTCTAGACAGGACTACCCAGAGATGTTCTGGTTCCTGTGATTCCTAGCTTCTATCTTGATCTCAGCCTGGTTTCTTCACTTATTCTGAAAATTGATATGCTACTCCATATCTTACCTGTAAATGTTTATTGCACCTAAAGAATCTAGAGCTCTTTAAACCTAACATTAAGCCTTTATTATTAAGCACTTGCCTTATCCCCATCTACCCCGCAATGATTTAGATGTTTTTGTTTCCCAGTGGCTCATATGCTGGAAACTTGACTCCCAGTGTGCTGATGTTGAGAGTGGTGGAACCTTTTAGAGGTGGAGATTAGTGCAAAGTAATCAGGTCATGGAGGCATTGACTGCAGAAGGGATTAATATTGGTCTCATGAAGTGGGTTAGTCCTTGCAAAATCAGTTTTTTGTAAAACAACTCCCCCCCTCATGCTTAGCCTCTTCTGCATATGGTCATTTCCCTTTCTCCACCATGTGGAGTTACATGTAATTATCAGGAGTTCTTAGAGGTCAAACAAATAGGGTCACCTGATCTTGGACTCTCAGCCTCCAAAACTGTGAGTTAAACAAACCAAATTCATTCTTAAAATGTTAATAATACTTACTGAATGGTATTCTTGGCAGTTAGGAAAAGAACCCATGTCCAGTGCTTGCCATTTCAGGTACATGTTGTCATAGTGAAAACTAAATGCAAACTTCTATAATCTTCCCATCTGTGATCAAAATTGTAAATCAAAAGCAATACTGTATCCTGGGAAAAATGCAAAGATTAAGACCACACTGATTAGCACCACAGTGTCTGCAGTAAGAACTGGCTGTATATTTGATCATATCTTCTTTTAGTTTGTAAGATTGGCTTGCATAGACACTGAATGTATTGTAGAGAATGGATGTAGAGAAAAGCAGATTTAGCAAGCAGTTGATCTGATTGCAATTGCTGTGTCTAATGTGGTATTATTACTGAAGCACATTAAGAGCCCAGGAACATTGTATGTAGCCATTAATGTGATGAATGCATTAATTTCTTTTCCCATACAAAAAGTGGATCAGAGATAGTTCACATTCACATTCACATGAGATGGACAAAAATATTCATTTACAGTTTTGTCTTAGAGCTATGTTTTATCTCTGCCATCTGTCATAACATAATCCAAAGATCTCTGGAATGCCTGCACATTCCCCAGAACATCACACTGTTCTATCATGTAAATGGCATCCTGTTATTAGACAAAATGAACTAAAGGTTGTTAGTACATTGAAGAGCTTAGCAAGACAACTGGAGTTCAGGGTGGGAGACAAATCCTCTGAAAATTCATAGGATTACCTTTTCTTTTCAGTGAAAATTTTAGTGATATAATCACAATGACCTTACTGGCATATCTGTTTCCATAGTCTCTGGCACATTTTTCCATGGGTCTCTCATTCTTTTATACTCCTTGCACATAGAGGCACCATCTTTGTTTCAGATGAGGTTTTCATGAATGTTTACATAGAAAATGGCCTTGGAAGTCTGAGTGTTTCTCTACAGAGAAAAAGGCAGGATTCCTTAACATCTAGTATAATAAATATAATACCTCCATCCAGGACAATGTCAAGGCTATTTTAGAAGAGTCCCTAAGATCATAAGCTCACTGTCTACACAAATTCTACCTGAGTTATATTTAGTGCATTTTAATAATATATAATAATGGTTTTCTTATAGCATATTCATACATGCAAATAACATAATTTAAGACAGGCGTGGTGGTGCACAATTGTACTCCCAGTACTTGGGAGGCTGAGACAGGAGGATCCAGGTTTGCAGCCAGTCTCAGCTACTTAGTGAGGCTCTCTGCAACTTAGTGAGACCTTGTTTCAAAATAAAGAATAAAAAATAGGGCTGGGGGTGTAGCTTGGAGGTAGAATGCCCTTGGGTTCAATCCCTAGTTCTGCAAAATATATATACATATATATATATATATATATATATATATATATATATATATAAACATAATTTAACATATTCATCCCCATTACTCTCTCTTTACATCTCTGGTCCTCTTCCCAGAACCCTGTTTCCTTCACTAAGAGTCTTCCTGTTACTTTCATGTCACCTGGGTTTTCATGTGTTGTTGCTATGACATGTAGGCTGTTTTCTGGGCCCTGAGTAATGACATTCACTATATGTGATTCCAGAGCCTCATATCTTTTGCCAGCAACTATACAATAGTGGCAAGCTAGCTTTTTAGGATTGCAAGTAGTTTAAAAGTTCAGACCCATTTTGGTGAAGATAGCATCTTGTCATAAACATACGTCTAGTAGGGATATAATGAAGACATGAGGGACATTATTTGGAATATGTTTTTATGGAATTGGAGAAGACTCCCTAGAATCTAGCAGCAAAGTTTCTCACTGAATGTGATGATTAATCTAGATTGTCAACTTGACTCGATTATGAAACATCTAAGATTATGTGACTTTAAATATGTTGATGAGATTGGCTTATGTAACAGAAGACTGAAGAAGTCCTGTCCTGGATGTGGGCAGCACTGTTCTAATAGGTGAGACCTGGATAAAAAGTAGAAAGCTACATAAATTCATGTATGATACTTCCCGAGAGAACTGCATCTGTTCTCACCTGGGATATTGACCTTCAACCTTCTATTGCTTTGAAGTGGACTTTCACCATAGTTTCTCTGGAGAGTTTCCTGGCATTTCCAAAGTGCACAGGGACTGACTGCATTATTCATTGCTCCAATTCTGAGACTC
This sequence comes from Graphiurus murinus, assembly GCA_004027655.1. Taxonomy (NCBI): domain Eukaryota; kingdom Metazoa; phylum Chordata; class Mammalia; order Rodentia; family Gliridae; genus Graphiurus; species Graphiurus murinus. The sequence goes on from PVLC010001045.1 coordinate 102,744, forward strand.
CAGCTCTTGGGCCACTCAAATAGCTGCTGCTTCTTCTGGTTTTCCATGTGAAAGAAGCCACTTGGGACTACACTACTGTGGACTGTACACTGATTTTTTACCACACATATATCCTTTGAGTTCTGCTACTCTAGTGGACTCTGACAGAAATTTTGGTACCAGGAATGATTCTAGAGAAATGGAATAGTGGGGACACATTTCATTAGGTAGTTTTGTGGTTTCTGGAACTGGATCTCCAGATTGGTTAGGCCTAAAGGTGTTAAAGACCCTCTTTATGATAGTACGGAGAGTGCTGGTAATCCATGATATGAACTTTTAAATAGATATGGAAAGTGGATTCTTTCAATGGAACGAGTTTAGTGACTCTCTAATGTTTTTAAGCATTACTGGAAAACTAAGAACTATAATCATGTTGGCTGGTTGCTTCTAGTATCACTGGACAAAGGAGAAACACAGGAGAAAGATAAACTTCAAGAGTACATACATTCAAACATGCAAAGCTTGTCACTGTGATTTGAAAGAGACTCTTTTCTGTTATACTCATAGGGCTGAAATTGCTGGAAACCAAGCATAGGCCCTCATCCTAAAACTGGGTGAATTACAGTGTTCACTCTCAGCTTCTCCTGGAAAGGTATCTGCAGTTAAAGAGGGCATTTCTAGGAAAATAATGGAATTCTGCAAATTGGAATGGAGATGTGTGGTAGGATCTGAAGAGGCTGGCGACTTGAATGCCTACATTTTGATGTTTTTATTATACCAGAAGATATGGCCTCCCCATCCTCTATAGAATTAGCATATTCACCTTTCCCCAGGAGAACTAATCCAGTATTGTCTATGGCGACAGAGAAAGATATTGCTGATACTCTTTAGGACCCACCATCACCATCCACTTTCACCTCTAGACCTATAACTAGAAGCAAATGTAAGTGGGCCCATGAGGAAATATGCTACACTCACACTCCAAAAAAACTTTTTGGGTTTTCTAACTCATACTTATGTAGGGCATGGGACATAAAACAACTTTGGGAACACAAACAACTTGTTTGGATATACCAATTGTATAGAGCATGGGGCATAACCTCAGGAATTCAAAAAGCAACTGGTTTTGACACTCCAGCATATGGCTCTGACTAATACACCTGTGCTATAGTAGATAACAAACCCTTGGATTGCAAATCTCTTCTTGCATCTGATGGACTTATATTATCAATTCATTTGTGGAAATGACAAGTGTCTGGTAAGATTCAGAAAGTCTGCTAAGGATTCTTGACAGCACTTATAAAAACCCTATTTTAAAAAAAGCAGCCTATTTGACATTATCACATTGAACTATTGTTTATCCCATGGTGAGTTTGCAATTCCAATTCAATAACTTCACTTCAGCTTTGCTTTTTGCTCACAGAGGATCAGTGTGACTCTTCAGCCTTCTTGGTGCCCAAAAATTCCAACTTTGTAATCTCATGAACTTGGTTCATTATTCCCTTCTCCTGCTTTTTTGTAGCATGCGTGTACCAGGTGATGGGAAATAAATCCAACTAAAATTCAAGGACCTTCTATCTCAGTAAAATTTCTAGAAGTCCAGTGGTATGGGACATGCTATAATATCCCTTCTAGGATAAATGATAGGTTGTGGCATCTGGCTCTTCCCACAACTAAGATAGAAGCACAATGCCTTGTGAACTTATTTGGCTTTTGGAGGAAATGCATTCCTCATTGGGTGTGTTACTCTGGCTCATATACTGAGTGACTTGAAAATATACTAGTTTTGAGTGGAGTTCAGAATAGAAGAAGGTTTTGCAATAGGTCCAAGCTGCAGTTCAGGCTGCTCGGTTACTCAATATATATAATCCAGTAGACTCTATGATACTTGAGATGTCAGTGCCAGATAGAGATGTTGTCTGGAGCCTTTGACAAACCCCCATAGGTGAACAACATAGGAGACCCTTGGGATTTGGGGGTAAAGTACCCTGCCATCATCTGCAGACAATCACTCTCCCTTTGAGAAGCAGTTCTTGGCTTTCTACTGGGACTTTGTGGAAATTGAACACTTGATTATGGGCCATCAAGTTACCATAAGATGCAATCTGCCTGTCATGAACTGAGTGTTATCTGACTCACTAAGCCATAAAGTTGGATGTGCTCAGCAGCAATCCATCATGACATTGAAATGGTATCTCTGTGACTGGGCCCAAAAGGGTCCTGAAGACACAAATAAGTTAAAGAAGTGGCCCAAATGCTGAGGAGTCCTATTCCTGCTACAGTATCTTCTATCCCCCAGTGTAAACCTATGGTTTCATAAGGTGTACCACATAATCAGTTGACAGAGGAAGAGAAAACTTGGGCCTGGCATATATATGGTTCTGCACAATATGCAGATTCCACCTGAAAGTGGAAAGCATTACAGCCCCTCTCTGAGACATTCCTGAAGGACAGTGGTGAGAGGAAATCTTCTCAGTAGGCTTCTTTATGCAGCAAACCTGTTTATACATTTTGCTTGGAAGAAAAAATGCCCTGGTGTACGACTATATAAAAATTCATGCACTGTGGCCAGTGGTTTAGCTGGATGGTCAGGAACTTGGAAAGAAGAACAATTGGAAGATTGATGACAAAGATATTTGGGAAATAATATGAATATATTTGTCTGCCATGTTAATACCCATCAAAAGGTGACCTCAGCAGAGAAAGACATTAATAATCAAGTGGATACAATGACCTTGTCTGTGGATTTGATCAGCAATCAACTCCTGTCATTGCTCAGTGGGCTCATGAACAAAGTGGACATGGTGGCAAGAATGGAAGTTATGCATGGGCTCAGCAATATGGATTTTCACTCATCAAAGTTTACCTTGCTACAGTTTACCGCTGCTGAGTGCCAATCTGCCAACAGTAGAGACCAACACTGAGCCCCTGATATGACTTCATTCCTTTCGGTGATCAGTCAGCCACCTGGTAAATTGGACCCCTTCCCTCAGGGAAAGGGTAGCACTTTGTCCTTACTTAAATAGACATTTACTGTTGGTTTGAATTTTCCTTCCCTTTGCATAATGCCTCTGCCAAAGTTACCATCTGTGAACTTACAAAAGGCCTTATCTACCATCATGTAATTGCACAGACCATTGTTTCTGTCAATGTACTCACTTTACAGCCAAAGAAGTCTTGTGATGGGCTCATATTCAAGGGATCTACTGGTCTTACCATGTTGCTCATCATCCTAAAACAGCTGGCTTGATATAATAGTGGAATATACCTTTAGAAGATGCAGTTCCAGAAGACTGCATATTCTCTAAATCAGCATCCACTCTGTGGTACTGTTTACCTTATAGCTAGAATTCATGGGCCTAGGAACCAAGGGGTGGAAATGGGAATGGCACCACTTATCATTATCCCTATTGACACACTAGCAAAATTTTTACTCCCTGTTCCCATAACCTTATGTTCTGCTGGCCTCCAGGTCTTAGATCTAGAAAGGGGAATGCTTCTATCAGGAGGGACAACAATTATTTCACCAAACTGGAAGTTAAGACTTCCCCCTGGCCACTTTTGACTCCTCAGGCCTTGAGTCAACAGGCTAAAAAGGGAATTATAGTGTTGGAGGGGGTAATTGGTTCAGATTACCAAGAGAAAAATTGGACTATTACTTTATAGTGTAGATAAGGAGAAGTATGCCAGGATGTTTTGATATATGTATATATGGTAAGTGATTAAACTAAGCATTTATCATATCTACCAACTCACATATTTATATATTTGCGATAAAAACATTTAACATTTACTCAATAATTTAAGTATACAGTATTAACTGTCTTCACTATGATAGATAATGATCTCCAGAATTATTCCTTCTCTAAGTGAAATTTTGTACAATTTGACAAACACTTTCCTTCCCGATAGTTCCCCTCCCATTCACACAGAGCTCCTACTAACCACTAATTTACTTCTGAGTTTTAGATTTTCTAAATTTTAGATTCCAAATATAAATAAGATCATGCTGTATTTGTCTTATTTTACTTATGGTAATGTCCTCTGTATTTATCTACCTCATAGCAAATAACAGAATTTTCTTCTTTTATAAGCTCAAATAATATTCTATTTTATGTATATACCACATTTTCTTTATCGATTTATCGAATGATATTTGTTATATCCATTTCATGGTTTTCTTTAAAGTACTGCAGTAAACTTATAAGTATAGGTAACTCTTTAAGATCTCAATTTCAATTCCCTTGAATAAATACTCCAAAGTGGGATTGGCTGAATCAAATGGTAGTTATTTTTTAGTAAAATTTCACACTATTTTAGTAATGACTGTGGCAATTTATGTTTATACCAGCAGCATAGCAGTGTTAATTTTTCTTTTCATACAGCCAAAACTCCATCTTTGTTATTTGTTTTAGTTTATTTTACTAATATTCATCCTAATAGTCATGAAATAATATCTCACTGTGACTTTGATTTTCATTTTCCTGACAATTGGTGATATTAATCTCTTTTTCATAATAACCATAGGCCATTTGTTTTTTTAATTTATTTTAAATTAATTTAATTTTGTTGTACTGAAAATTAAATCCAGAAGTTTTCTACCACTGAGATAAAGCTCTATTTCATTCTTTATTTTTAAACAGAATCTTGCTAAGTTGCCAAGGCTGATCTCAGTCCTGCCATCCTTCTGTGTTAGCTCCCCCACATACTGGCATTATAGGTGTATACCACTGTGCCTGGCTTGTTTTGTCTTCTATGAAAAATATTATATGTTTAGTTGCTTTCCCCTTTATTAACTTGGTTACTTTTTTGCTGTTTGTTTATATATTTCTATCTATTTTTTGGATATTAGCCATTTACCAGATATATGTTTTACAAATAAATTGTTCTGTTCTATAGGTTGACTTTTCATTTTATTGACTGCTTCATTTGTTTTGCAGATGAGTTTTCCTTTATTCCTATCAATTCATAAACTAGACTTTTACTCTTGTGGTTCCGGTTCATGTAATATTTTCCTTTTAAGTAAAGTAAGCAGGTAAACCTATCCTTTGCTTTTGGTGTCCTATCCAAAAATATGTTGTCAATATCAAAGTCAAGGATATTTTCCCTGTTTTCTACTGGGAGTTTTACTGCTTTGGATCTTTTATTAAAGACTTTATTCCATTTTGAGTTGATTGATTTGTATGGAATTACATAAGATTTCAATTTTATATTGTTACATGTTACATTTTACATTTATATTGTTACCCAATAATAGAAGTCAATATTGATAACTCTGTGGGCTAAGATCAAAATTTGAGAATCCCATGCTAGATATTTCAGGTTTTTCTCCTACTTTAATGTCTACACTCTGTATAAACAATCCCCCCCTATTTTAAAGTAGCTTCTTCTTTCTGAGCTCCAAGTTAATACACCAAAGGCAGACTACATCCATCTACTAAATCCAAAGGTGACTATAGTAATAGAAATATTATGCTAAGTGATATTAGTCATTCACAAAAAACTGGAAGCTATGGAGAAATTGAGACACAGGAGGGACTTCAGATAAAGGAAGAGAAACCTTAGTGGAGTGAAGGAGGAGACCTAACCGAAGGAGACAGGAGTGGGGAGGAAGACTTGAAGAGGGAAACACTTCAATGGACATGATGTACAGACACAAACTTATCAATGCCAATCACTCTGTTGAGTGCAGGAAGGTGGGGAGGGAGGGGGAGTTGGGTGGGAACTGGGGGAGGGCTCAGTGAGTACTGTGTGCATGTATGCCTAAACTTCATCAAGATGTATGATTACAATCCACGAATAAAAATATTGCAAAATCATAGGCAATGATGTGGATAAAATAAGAAGCATGTAATTGAGTCAGGCAATTCAATCAGCCACAGTTAACATGCTTTATATCCTTTTCCTTTTTCTCCATAAAGTTTTAGTATATTTTAGTGGACTTATCCTCCAACCCTTGTAAAGTCTTAATTTATAAAGATGTTTATTACAGGACTGAGCTTAGTTTTTTTAATATTTTTCAAATCTATTAAAGTTCTCAGTTTATCTAAGTTCACTTTAATTTTGAAGGTATTTTTACACTTAAAATTTTATATAAAAATTTTGTTTTAGTAACAACCCTGTAGAAGAAAACAGATGTTTGTATACATAGACTTCTTGTGAAATCTTAAAATTCACTAGAAGCACTTCCATTTTTAAGAACTCTTTGTCTGATTAATGTTACTACTACTGATTGAACAGCAGTCCTGGTTATTCCAACTTATCCATGCATTTCTTTATTTTTCTTTCTGAAAAATAGTAATATCTTCCTGTGATATCATGTTTGTATTAATGAGTAAAACTAGGTTCCTGGGAGTAATATCTTCCTGTGATATCATGTTTGTATAAATGAGTAAAACTAGGTTCCTGGGGCACCTGCTGAGACTATGTTCCTACCTGTAAACCTGCTGTCTCAGCCTCCCAAGTACCAAGATTACAGGTGTGTGCCACCATGTTAGGCTTATCTATTTCCTTTCTTAAAGGAAAACTTAAGTCTTCTTTGGATTTTCAACATCATGCAGGCTTGGTTTGATTCTGAAGTTGAGGGTAGGCAGGGCATAACTCATATATAATAGATACAAGTAGAGATGCCATTATTGTTGAGTGACAAATGAAGATTCATTATCACTGTGAAGGAACATATGCAATCCATATGAGGAGGGCCTTTGATGCTTCCTGTTTTACCCAGTCTGCAAAGGTAGCAATAAAGAGCAAAATGAATGTATAACCTCTGAAAGGTGATAACTATACAATTTTTAGTCTTACTCTGGGTAAGAGTTTTTATGCTAGGCTAAAAGAGAGCAGGAGACCTAGTGTTATAGGGGTTATTTTGGGCACAAAGGTGGCATGCCTGATAAACTCTTTTATATTCTGATGAAGTCTTTTATCTGTGCATAGTCTTTTATCTGTGGCTGGGGAGAGGAGACTATTGAGTTTTTAGTCATTGAAGTATATCCCTTCCAACAAGAGATCTAGGGCATTTAGCTCTCAATTGATGCAGGAGAAGAACCCCACCTCCAATAGTATAAGGAAGGTGTAAAATCCCATGTTTTTCAGCCTTCAATTCAACCACATTGCCTGACAGGGTATAGAGAGGAAATGACTCCAGAGTAAGAAGTTAGCACAGAGTGAGCAGGTCCTGAGTTTAAAATCTAGGTCGTGTCACTTCTGAATTTCCCTGGGTTCCATCTCTTTGATGATCTCTGATGTGAGAGCCAATTGGAGTGAAGGGCACTTTTAGTACATGGCCAACAATGGGTACGGGTCTGACCCATAGTCCCTTCAGTCCATGGGGTAAACTGTCCTCTGATGATTTGGCCTTTGTATATGAGACAGGGTGCTCAGTGACCTTTTTTTCCTCTGGACATTTACTTTATCAGTGTCCAGGTTTCTTATAGTGGCTGGTAGTTTCATTGGTGTAAGATTTCCTAGGGGAACAACCTGAAGTTGCCTCTTAGACCTTGAAAGCAGCCAATTATAGGGTTTGCCTTCCCTCTTTCTTTATTTTTTTTTCCCTCTATCCTAGTCTTATTTATAGAAGACCACAGAGGCTATTTTAACTGTTTTGGAAGATTGGATGATGAACTTATTTAAAACTAATATCCATTTAGAGGTGTCAGACCTGAGAGACCTGAGAGATTTAATAAGGGCCAGTGTATTATAATATATAGGCTTCATCTGATTCAGTTTTAGTTTATTAGAAGTGTAGTAGACTGAGTTAGGGGATTGAGTGTTAGTAAAGCTCCACCAGGTGCTAGTCTCATCCTTTACATTAGAACCCCAAAGGGGAAATGAGTAGTTTAATACTGTCATAATGTTCAGACATAATTTACAGGTTTATATGGGTCAGGTCTTTCTCTCAGAGTTCTAAAGCCATTTTTCCTAACCTAAACAAAATTTAGACCAGTTTTTTTTTTTTTTTTCCCAGACTATGTTAGGGGCCAAGCGGCTTCATTTAAAAAAAAAAGAAAACTGACTCTTTTTTAAGGGGTTGGGAGTTTGGGAGGGTCATATTTATCCTAAGTTTTTAAGAGGCAACTCTATGGTGAGTCTTAGAGAATAAACATTTAGTTGTCCATGTGGAAGAGAAAAGAGAGAGTAAGTGAGATGATGGGTTATCCCTCTTTGCATGATTCCCTCTCATTGGATTAGACTTGGAGATTAAAACACATTCCATGCATTGTGTCTAGGGAACTTAAATATTAAATTCTATAGAACCAACCCTTCCTTCATATCTTTGATGTGAATTTGGAGAAAAAATGTTAAACTATTATCTCCCTGTGATGTACAAACCTGAAGGTCTGTTTTGGTTGTTGTTGTTGTTGTTTAAGGACCTGAGGAAGAGAAGACAGAGAAAGTGAGATGGTGTGTTATCCCTCTCAGCAAAATTGCAAAATTCCCTTTTGTTGCATGAAAACCAGAGATTAAGAGGCAAAGGAAATTTCAAAGATGGCAGAGGCTTTCCTTCTGTCCTTCTTTGCATATGATATGGTGGGTGAATTATTCCTTGCATCTTATTCAGGGGACCTGGAGATTAATTTCCTATCTAAGACTTTCAGCATTAAGCATGCTCCTACATGGACTCTATATTAATTTAGTCAGATTCACTGTGAATCTGGAGATTTTCTCCCTCCATTATCTTTCCCAAAGTCCCTGCTCCGGCAGTAGCTCTGAGATGGCCTCCACCATCGTGCTCTTCTTCCTCCCTCTCTAGTAAGCAGTGGCAAAGATGTCATCGCTGACACACACTGCACTTGTCTCCCCTTTGTCCAGTCACACACAAGTCAGCTTGAGAGAGGCAGCCTCAGTCCCACTGAGGATATGGAAAACTCCAACATAAGCTTCCCTCCATCTTTCACACCTGCTTTCTTCTTCCTTTTCATACACATGCCATGGCTTCTGCATCCCTGGGAGTAGAGTGGGAACTGGTGGTCACACCTAGATCCCTGCCAGTGTTTGAACATGTGTCATGGCATCAAGGAACAAAATCAGGGTAAAAATTGTTACAAAAATTTAGAAGTATTGGCCAGAATCAGAAATAGAAAAAGAGCTGGATGTGTTGGCCCACACTTGTAATCTCAGTACTTGGGAGGCTGCAACATGAGGATCTGGGTTTGCAGCCAGCCTCAGCTACTTAGTGAGGCTCTCTGCAACTTAGTGAGACCATGTTTCAAAATAAAGAATAAAAAAATAGGACTGGGGGTAGCTTGGAGGTAGAATGTCCCTGGGTTCAATCCTCAGTAACACACACACACACACACACACACACACACACTAGAAAAAGGGGTTTTAACACCAACGAGAAGTCTATTACTGACTTTTGTAATCTCCAAGAAAGTGAACTCCTCTGGGACAAAATTCCTGACTCTGCATGAGAGGGGAAAATCCCTCAGAGGCTCACATCTCAAGACCTTTCACCAGCCTTGACAGCAACCATTATGGCTTATACTGGCGATCTGGTCCAGAAAGTTTGAGGGATTAGAAGTCACTGGGTAGGGAGTTAAAGATGGAATGAAACACCCTGTGAGGTCATGGCAAACACAGAAAACCAGTGGGGCCTTTCAGTCCTATCTCAGTGTAGCCAAGACCAAGCACTGCTAATTGCATACTGCCATACTGTGGGTCTCTAGCATCAATGGAAGACATTTCCAATGAGGAATAGAGAAAAGAGGAAAAGAAACATTCAAGCCACAGCAACAGACTACACAATACTCTGGACAGACTGGTAGTTTCATCCAGACAACAAAGGTATTTGAAAAAAAAAAACAGCAGAAGAATTAAGCTTTGATGCATCTTAAAAGATAAATAAGGTTTGGGTCATTGTCTTATTTTTCAGGAGATAAGGCAGGATAGGAGGAAATTATCACCTAGAAATTAATATTATAGGCCAGCAATCTCTCTTCTTCAGTTCTTGTTTCTTTAATTATTTAAAACAGAAAACTCAAATAGAGAATTTAAGAAATTTAGGAAGTGGGGCAAAAAATGAAAGCTGAGATAAAGGGAGTTACATTTTAGAGATGAGAGAGAGAGAGAGAGAGAGAGAGAGAGAGAGAGAGAGAGAGAGAGAGAGAGAGAGAGAATGAACATGATAAGGACCACTTCCCCATGGTGCAAACTGGTATTGGACAAAGAAGTTTTCTTTCAAAAAGAAGGTCTGAAGTGGTTCATTCTCTGAAGTAGAGAAAGGGGCAGTGTTGTCTACAAGGTGAGATTTATTCATCCTGGAAATGCTTCCCCCCTCATGCATATGCATTTGAGGCAGTCGTTATCTCTTTTTCTGCTGCATCTTGGTACTCTGTGTTGTCTTCACCTCTTCCTATAGGGAGACAGATCTGAGTGAGGCCCTGCATGTGGTTTAGATTTCTGATGTTCCTGCAGTTTGCTAACCATAGCTACTTTCCGTGAAAGATCCTGTTTAACCTCTTTCCTCACATGCTTTAGATCCTTCCCAATTCAACACACATGCTTCTCTATCTAACTTCCTAAAAATTTGATTTCTCAAAGGTTGTGGCTTTTCATTTACATGGATAACAATGCTCTTACTACTCAAAACTGACAGAATTAATATCTTGTTAATAGGAAATATATGTGTAATTCTGTACTGTGATATAAGATTGATTACCTTATAAGATTAAAATCCTGGAATGTTATTTTTGTTTCTTTTTAGTTACCCTTTTTCATTTTTTATTGCTTTATAGAAAAACATGAACACATAATTTTTATCCTCTCATTCCTCAGCATATTTTGTTCTTGCTCTATATCTTACTTACCATACCATTCCTCAAAAGAAATAAATGAAATAAAAAAATCTTGACAGAGGAATTAAATAAAGGTATTAACTATTGTTTAAAGTCTCTTACCATAGAAACTAGACAGTGTGGCTCATGCCTGGGTGAAATGATTACTACTTGCATTCTCCTAAGAGTATTTCCCAGTGGATTTAGTCAGTTTCTTCACTGCTGTATCCTAGTAAATTTGACCATACAACTGAGAGGAAGAAAGATTTATTTATTCATAGTTTCCTTGGAAATTTTATGTTCGGTCCATGTGAGGCCAGGGTCTCAGAGCATGGTGGTGGGAAGAAAGACAGAGAGAACACCCAGGCTCTGCTTCTTATATCATGGAGGGTATAAGTAAGAGAGAATAAACAAGGGGAGGAGGAACTATATATAACCCGCAAGGAGGAGGAACTATATATAACCCACAAATCCATATCCCTAGGAACCCACCTTCTCTACCCACACCTTACTTGCCTTGGCCACCACCCAGGCAAATCTACTACAATGGAATTATCTACTGATGAGACTATAACCCTCATGACCTGCCACAAACTATAATATATAATCTCTTCAGGGGGCACTCTATTTCTGACCATGCCACCCAGTAAAAGACATTGGTCATTTAGCCAACAAGACATTAATAATGTTTTATTTCCCAAACTACCAAGGGGTTTCTTCTACTATCTTGGTGTTGTCACTTGGACATGGATTACTAATCTTAATGATATAGTGCCCTCACGAATATTTTATTTTTTTAAATGGAAAATGTATTTGGTTATAACTATAGTAAAAAGTGAATGCCTCCTACTATCACTTTAAGATGAGTCAGAAGAGGTCAGGACATAATTAAAATAAGAGCAGAAGTTAATAGAATAAAAACAAACAAAACTCCAAAACATCAATAAAACAAAAAGTTGTTTTTTTGTAAAGATAATTAACATTGATAAACTCTTAGCCAACCTAAATAAAAGAGAGAGCAGAGCCAAATTTCTAGAAAAAGAAATGAAAAATAAGATGTTTCCACAGAGACTGTGGTGAAAAATATTAAAAATTTTGAAAACTAATACTGTGATGAATTGGAAAACCAAGAAAAAAATAACAAATTTTTAGGTACCTAAAACCTACTTAAATTGAACTGAGAGGATAGATAAAAACAAAACAGACCAAAAGCAAGCAAAGAGATTGAAGCAGCAATAACATTTCTCCATAAAAGAAAACTCCAGATTCAGATGAATTCTTTTCTGAATTCTATAAGACCTTTATAGGAGAAATAAACCCAATGATTATCAAATTATTCCACAAAATAGAAAGAGTTAGAATACTACCAAATACATTCTACAAAGTTGTCATCATCTTCCTCTCAAAAGTGAATAAAGATACCTTCAGAAAAAAAAAATTACAGGCAAATATCAGTGATGAACATTGATACAAATATTCTAAATAAAATCCTATTGATTTTTATTCATAACTACATCAAGAAAATAGTATGCCATGACTAAGCTGGCTTCATGACAGGTATGCAAGGCTAGTTCAGTATCCCCAAATCAATATATGAAACCCACTAATTTAATAGAGCTAAGGACTGAAGTGACATGATAATTTCAATAAATGCAGAAAAAGCAGCCGGGCGTGGTGGCGCACGCTTGTAATCCCAGTATTCGGGAGGCTGAGACCAGAGGATCTGGGTTCGCGGCCAGCCTCAGCTACCTAGTGAGGCACTCCGTAACTTAGTGAGACTTGGTTTCGAAATAAAGAATAAAAAATAGGGCTGGGGGTATAGCTCAGAGGTAGAATGCCCCTGAGTTCAATCCCCAGTACTGCCAAAAATAAAAATAAAAATAAATAAATGCAGAAAAAGCAGTTGACAAAATCCAACACAGTTTCATGATAAAAATGCTGAAAAAAATTAGAGCTAGAAGGACCTACCTCACTATCATAAAGGTGATAGATGATAAATACAAAGCCAACGTCATAATGAATGAGGAAAAAACTGAAAGAATTTCCCTTAAGATCAGGAGCAAGACATCAATGCCCATTATCACCACTCTTATTCAATATAGTAGTTGAAAGTCTAGCCACAGCAATAAGACAAGAGAAGGGAATTAAAGGAATACAAACAGGGAAAGAAGAAGCTAAATCATCTTTGTCTGTTGATGACATGACCTTTCACTTAGAAGATCCTAAAAACTCAATCAGAGGAATTCCAGATTTGATAAACAGTCTCAGCATAGTAGCTGGATACAAAAACAATTTATAAAAATCAGTAGCTTTCCTATAAACAATTAATAAATCCTTTAAAAATAACAGAAAACAGTTGTATTCACAATAACCTAAAAAAAAAAAAAGTAATTTGTGATACTAGAGAGAGAATCTCAGGCTTTTCTACCATTGAGCTACATCACCAACCTTTTAGAAATTTTAAACAGGGTCTTGCTAAGTTACTATATGCTTGTTTTGAACCTACAATCCTCATTTCTCAGCCTCTTGAGTACTAGAATTACAGGCATGTGTCATCACCTCCAGCATGTAAATAAATATTTTTAAAAAACAAGATGAATGGTATATTCATTTTTTAAAAATATTGCAATAAAATACTTTAACCTGGGTGGCTTAAACCAGAAAGTCCTTCTGCCTCTCAAATGTGAATGCTAGAAGGCCATAGTCCAAGTGTCAGCAGGTTAGTTCCCTCTGTACGCTCTGGGGGAAGAATGTTCTCCAGTCCTCTCACCTTGTTCTGTGGATGACTGCCTTCCCTCAGTGTCTTTGCTTTTTTATCAGTGAAAGTATATTCCAAAATTAACATTTGCAGGGAGAATAAAACTATTAACACAGTATAGATGAAAACTGTACAGAAAAAAAAAAGAATCACATAAAATGAACAGATTGTGTGAAAATGCTGTGAGGCCCTAAGAGGAACAGAAATAAGAATGGGTAACATTCCAATGTGAAAATAAATAGAGCAATAAAAATTCTCACCAGAAACACACGACCTTTTAAACAAACTGATAAACATTGTTTTAAACATGGCTGTAAATAAACTTAACAAACTAAAATATAGAAAAGGACCAATGGAAGAAAAATCTCTGAGCAGATTGGCTTACACAAAGTATTGTGGGCCATGCCAAAAAGAAAAAAAAAAAAAAAATCTAGAGCTACTGCACTCCCCAAAAGACAATCCTTCAAGATACTCAGGACTGTTTATCCTGACACCTTAGCACATCTGGGGTAGAGCTGGAGTTATCTGCACTAATTTCTTGCATATTTTGTGATATGTTGTTACACTTATGTTGCTTTTGCTACAAAGACTCCATTCCGTTGTTTGGATACATCATGTGAACAGATTTTACTGCATTCATAATAAAATGAAATAAAATGATCATCTATACATTTCACCAATAGTTTAAGATTGATCTTCTGGACTAAACCAAACCCAATGAACATAATGCATTCAAGATCTTAGTAAACAGAATCCATTCTGCCTGAAAAATCACATTCATTCAAGAATATTGCCTCAAACATTCCAATTTCTGCTGAGAAGCTCTGTATTTGTAATACTACAAACCATATTCTTAGATCACATTCACAAAGACTATATCAAAACCATAACATTTGTAATAAAAAATTAAATATTTTGAGCTGGGTGTGGTGACTCACACTTGTAATCCCAATACCTGGGATGGTGAGATAGGGAGATCACAGATTGGTAGCCAGCCTCAGCTATTTAGTGAGACCCTATTTCAAAAATAAAGAATAAAAATAGGGCTGGGAGTAGATAGAATGTCCTTGGATTCAATCCCCAGTACTGCAAAAAAAAAAAAAAAAGTATTTTAAATATTTTGACTGCCATTTGTCATTTTTATCATTTTATCTTATTTAATCACTAAGATATCCTTATGGGATAAATGTTATGATAGTTAATTTCAATAGTAAGAAAACTGAAGCAAAGTGAGTTTAAGGAACATGGCCAATATAAGAAAAGGAAGAGTTGAACTTAATGTTTATTTGACTTCAATGACTGTACTTTCAATGCTGCATTATAGTTAATATCAATGAGTGAATAACTAACAATAGTAGAACAAACTGGAATTTTGAATGGAACATATCACTATCTATTCATAATTATTTATAGACATAGGTATTTGCAAATGTACACACATACATATTTTTCCTTTTATTTTGTCAATCCAAAGTTGGGTAATAATGGCAATATTTTACCAAAAACAACCTCAAAATTGAGAACATTATATAAGGCTACAGCATAGGGAGTACCTGACTATAAGATTTATTATGATAATTTTGGCTTTCTGATCTTCCCCTGGGAAAAAAATGCTATTAAAAAAAAAAAAAAAGCTTTGTATGAAAATAGACACAATCGGTAAACCTAATTAGAAAATGTCATTCATTTTCCCTTCTGTTCTCTTTACTGTGAGAAATTTATGTATATATTTCTCCATTCTCTTCTCCCCAGAGTCCCTGTAAATCATAAACAAGCATTCTTTCTTTATGGTCAGAATTTCCCATTCTGACTCTATGTTTAAAATTCTTAAGTGTTTCCATAGAAAACATAGTAGGACACATAGGGAAAGACCACCTTCTGATCCTCATGTTCCAGGAGCCATGTCTTTCAGTGATGTTAGAACTTCTGACCTGACTGTCAAGAACCCAAATCAATAACTGAGGCCAGTTCCCTGTCTTCTTTAGGTGAGTTAGGATGAGATTTCCAATCCCTGGCTAGGCAGGACCTTTGTCCCTTTTCAGAATTGAAAAAGTTATAGAAAACACACTTTTACTTTTAATCAGCCCTTAAGATTAAGGGATATAAGTCTCAGAGAAGGTAAATGAGTTAATATTGTAAAAAATAAAAAATAGGTAAGAAAGGGGGAAACTGGAAATAAAAAAGAAAACTACAATCTAGAAACTAAATAACACTAATTATCAACCTATAGGGTCTGTTCTATCTTGGCAAAATCTTCAGTAGGACCATGCCCTTAATCATAGTGGCCCCTCTCCCCACCAGAGATTCTTGACATGCTTAGTAAACGAAGGATCCATAAGGAAGATAAAGCTTGGCTGTCACTCAGCCACCACCCAATGATCTTGAAAACCTAAAGATTCTGAGGAAGTCCAGACCTCTACCCCTGGTGTGTGCCCCTGCCCAACTCCTGATTGGAGTCTTTTATAAAAGAAAAACTGTGAGACTCCAAAGGTTCTCTCTCTCCCTCTTGAGATAGTCCACATTCTTTCTTGAGCACGTATCTCCCAGTCTCCCAAACTAACCTCTGTATTTGTCACTGGAAAAAAAAAAAAAAAAAAAAAAAAAAAAAAAAAAAAAAAAAAAAAAAAAAAAAAAAAAAAAAAAAAAAAAAAAAAAAAAAGAAAAAGAAAACATGACAGGACACTTATTGAAATGCCAGAATCTCCTACTTTTTAGACCAGTGCATCTATGATTTAGTTAAAACACACTAGCAAATTTTTTGAACATTAAACAGAACATAATTGAGAGTTAACCAATTATTCTTGTGCATATGATATTTTATGATAAGTTCTTTCAATATCTGTTATTTGTTACTTTAAATCAAATTTGTAGATTCTACCCAAAATTGTTAAGTTTCTAATAGTTCCATTATATGCTATAGAACTGCTAACATGAAAGGAATGAAGGAAAGAAAATAGGTAAAGGATTGTTAAACTTTCACTCCTCTCTAGCACATGCATGGGATTCTAATATTTAATGATTTTGATTTTCCATCCTACTCCATAGTCAAGGGATTCTGTTCTAAAATAGTATACACAAATAATAACACAATAGTTATTTTAAACCTACTCTTTCTCATTTCTTAAAATTAAGATGGCATTTTGAGAGTTTCGTACTACACTGGGGATTTGTACCAAAGTGGATAAATACCCTGCCCCAACCAGAAATGAAGGAGAGCTGGATTGATTAGGTGTTACAGTGTGGCTTTCATAGGACACCTCCTTTAACTAGCAGACTAAAGCTGACTTTTTTAGCTGGCTCTTCCTAAGTCTTTGAGAAAACCCAACTTGGAGTAATTCCTGATTCTTCAGGTAAAATTTGAAAATTCAATACATTGCCATAGTTGAAAAACAGCAAAATACTTTCAGATGAAATTTGAAAATCCAATACATTGCAACAATAGAAAAATAGCAAAATATTCTCCTGATTAAGAAGAGCCTAATGAGATAGTCATAAGAAAAAGCATGTGACAACTAGTATTCTATATAAAGAAAAGTGGTGTGGGTCACTTTAAGTCCAGGGGCAAATGCCTAACTGGAATCACCTAAGTTCAGGGGCAAATGACTGACCTGCCCATTTAAAGGAATCTGCCAGAAAGGTTGGTGTCCTATCAAAGAGAAGCTATATAGAGTATGGGATATAAAAAAAAAATTTAAGAACTCATAAATCATTTGTTTTAACATGCCAACATACAGTTTGGACAAAAACTCAATTTCTCCAGATATGCCAACATATAGCTTCAGAACTTTGTACCTGTCAGCATAGGGTTCAAACCACTACTTCTGTGCTGTAGTTGTTAATAGACATGGATCATAAAATTCTTTCTCACCTCTGATGGACTTTTGTCATCAGTACATTTAAACTGGTGATAGGTTTGATAAGCCTGCATGAACTTACAAAAGACACTGGGAAATTCCCAGAAAGTCCTATAAAGACCCCAGCCATCCTACCAGAGGTGCACTGATCTTTGCTTACAACAGGACAGTCTGCCCATGTATATGACTTCCATCCAGCAACTTGCTCTGGTCTCACCCTTCACACTACTGAGAATCAGTGTGAAACTTCTGTCCAGCTCAGCACCAGGGCTAACTCCTGTATCTCCTCTTCCATTTCTGGACTTTGTTCATTATTCTATACTTTCTGTTTATTCGTGTTGTATTATTTTGCTGATTATTGCTCTAAGTCTTAGAATTTATGTGCTGTTTAGCACATTTATTCAACCTAAATTGTTAGATTTACTACTGTGAAGTGTATTATTTGAAACTCATTTATTGTTAATTGGCTTTGGAAAAGCAGATATTTAGCATCCGAACTTAAAATTTAGCTTAACTTTACTTAGACAATTTTCTGATAAGTTCCTGTGTGCTATAACCTTTGAGTATTGAATAAACCTGTGGCATTGTGGAGAGACACAAATTGTGATGTTACTTATTGGTTTTAGGATCTCCCGGCCCCATTGCTCAAAACAAAGCCTTTAAATTTCATCTCTTGTCACTGCTTTGAGCCATATGGGTGTGGAGTAGACCTAACTGAATTGTTATGAGTGACTGAGCCTACTTCTGGTATGAGAAATTTTTATATTCAAAACAGATGTCAAAGAAATATAAAATTGTAAGAATTCATTACAGATAGAAAAACTTGATTTTTAATAAATACATAAGTGTCCTTAAATCTATTGGAATAAAACACTCATGTATGCTAGTCATATGCTATTTTGGATTTTTTTGTTGTTCTTTTGTCTGTACATACAAGGATGATTAATTTTTCTAAAACAATTTATAAAATGTCTTCTATGTGCAAGTTGAACATCATTCTTCAAGTTTTATTTATAGTTCTATTGTTCCTTTATTTTTGCCCTTACAATAATTTTTAAAAGCATATTTTTACATATCAGTTGTCAAACTAATTTAACAATTGATCATACATGGTGCACTGCCCAATATTTTTTGATAAATAATATAACATATAGCTGTAATCACATAATGAAATAATATGTGCTCACCAGAAATGTACCCATTTCAAAAGATAATTTGAAAAAATTTGATAGCCAACATAATGGAGAAAAAAAAAAAACAAATTAAATCTCAAAGAATACCCTTCTACCATCCCAAGACTATGCAGTCTCTTCATATTAAATAGGTAGTATTAAGGTATATTGTATATCTCAAGACATAAAATACTTGTTTCATAGCTTTTGGGGATTTCTAGATTAACTATTTCAGAACTGCAGACTGACAAAATAATTATTAGTTATTTACTTTAATTGGGTGGTTTATTCAGTGGAAAAAATGTCACAATAAAAGCCATAGAGAGCAAGATGAGTGTCCCTGGAAAAGTCTACCTGAAATAGGAAAAGGTTACAAAAGGGTCATACTCTGAGGATAAGTATCCACATCAGCCTGATTAGCTATCCACTAGAAACCTTTCAAGAAGTAAGACCTATAAATGTTATTTGGAATTGAGTTGCTGATAAGATCAAGGTCTTCTGTCTTTAGAAAGCAGCTGAATTACAAAACTGAATAAACTTGAAACTCAATAACTGTACCATATAGGTGCTGAAGTGACGAAGTTTTGCAATTAAATGGCAAAAGGAAAGGTGACAGTCATCATGGAAGCTAAAATGAGAGAGCTAACGGGCAGTATTCCCTGGTGCTTCCAGCAGACTTGTTTAAAAAAAAAGTGAGAATAGTGAGGATCTCAGAAACTTAGTAAGACACTGTTTCCAAATAAAAAAATAAAATAGGTCTAGGGGTGTAGCTTAGGGAAAGAAGGGCCCTAGAGTCCATCCCCAAAACCAGAAAAATAAAAAGTGAGACACTTTGGGCAGAGAGAAATGTTCTAGTTATTGGAAAGGAAATGGTTAATCTACACCAAAGAAAATATTTCTTTAGCTAGTATTAATGAAATATTATTTAGCCATTTCATATATTTCTCTTTTTCCTTTTTTAAGTAACCCTTAACCCTCAGTAAGGTAGAAAACATTTTGTTGATCATTCTCAATTTTATTGGAATATTCAACTGTATACCAACAAAAATTCTTACGATTTTATCTTTTTATCTATGTTATCTGTGGTTGGGAGTGCAATAAAATTAGCTTTTCTTTTTTTTTTTTTTTTGTGGTACTGGAAATTGAATCCAGGGGCATTCTACCTCTGAGCTACACCTCCAGTCCTATTTTTTATTCTTTGTTTTGAAACAGGGTCTCAGTAAATTGTGGAGAGCCTCACTGAGTAGCTGAGGCTGGCCATGAACCCAGATCCTCCTGTCTCAGCCACCCAAGTACTGGGATTGCAAGCCTGCACTACTGTGCTTAGTTTTATCTATGTTTTTATATCATGGATGAATATTATAAGAAAGAATGTAATTTGCCATAAAATAGATATTTCATGTGAGTCATATATAAGATACAGTTACATTTTAATATATGTGGATATGCATTTGCCTGTCAAAATTGCCCAAAATCATAGGAGAAGAGAATAAGAATAAGTTAAGTAAAAACTGAATACTGAGATATGGTAAAGGGTAAAAACAAACAAACAAACAAACAAACAAAAAAAAACTACATGGAGAATAACATGTCTCAAGCAGAAGATCCATACCAAAAAAAAAAAAAAATATGGGAGAGATGTCTCAAAACACATGGGGAGAAATAGCTTTACACTGAGATAAAGGCCTAGATTTGTCAGAAGTAGATTCATGTTTCCTGTGACTGACAATTTTTATAGCCCTCTTATTAAACAAAAAATGTTACAATATTAAAAACAAAAAGAAATCACATATAAAGGGAAATATTTATTTAAAGTGAAAAATAAATCACAATGAAAAAACAAAAAAAATTAAATTATCATAAAATCTCAAGGTATGCCATACTGTTATTAAACAACACTTTAATACACCTTAACAGCAATTTTTCTATATTTTGACTGCATATTTCTTATTATGGCAAAGATATATGCCTCAAAATATTATTTATTATACGGGAAATCAAAGGTACTTCAGAGTTTACATTAGCATTATTGATTATTTGATCACTTAGAAAATATATTGTAGCTTTATAACTAGTAATGTTATGATCAATGGCAATGATATCTTGGCATACTTAAAGCTTTTCAGTCATATATATGTATATATTCGTGCTTGGGATATGGTTATGTTTGTATTCATTAAGCCCAGCAATTCTTATTAATTTATTTATCATGGTGCCCCACTGCAAAAATTGAAAGGAAAGAAAATGTATGATGCAATATATATTTATAATTGTACAAATGTACACTTGGAAATATTACTAATAGAAGAAACTTTTTTATGTATACTCTTCACAATATATTGTGTGCTTACAATTATATTTAACAAGATCGTAAGAATTTTTCAGAAGTTACTGGTCTAAAACACAACCTTATTTCTTATCCACTATCAGTCCTTTCAATGCATTCATATTAACAATCTTTTTTTTTTTTTTTCATCTCCCCGAACTGAAGCCATTTAATTGAGTGGTCAGAAAATACCTGGGGCAGAATAGCTAACAATAATATGAGCCTACATGATAATTATAATTATATCAAACTATATGCAAACTAAACTATAAATAATGCCCCAAATGGAACTTTCTCTTGGGTGAAGGTCAAAATATTTCATCATCATTCTGATATCAGTCATACTTAAATTACTGTAGAGGACAAGCCAGAGTTGAAAGAGACATTGATATAAACAATGTAGATAATTGTATTACAATTGGGTTACAGTCACAAATTTTATTTTTTTAAAAAGACATGACCATGTGAGGACATTCCAGGTCCATTCCAGGAGCAGTGGACCATTTCAATCTCCAGGGTTTCCTGAGATCCTCTCTCCTCTGCTTATCTGTTTATTTTATTATTATATTTTTTTTTATTTGTGTATTGTGTTCATACATCTTTGTTAGGTAAAAGTTGATAAAGGCATACATGCACATATTTCTCATTTAACCCTTTCCCAATTCTGGCCCCACTACCTTGCCCTCCCTCCTTCTCAAGTTCAGTTTAACGATTGACTTTGATATGTTTGTGAAAGTAAATCATGTGCATTAGGATGCCCCTCCCATCACCTTCAGTTAAGTCACCTTCTTTGCTCATCTTAGGTTTCTCTTTCTTCATCTAGAGTCCCTCTTATGTCCCACTTTCTCCCTAGCTTCCACATATTAGGGAGAGCATATGACTTTTTATTTTTTGTGACTGACTAATCTCACTTAGCATAATGTTTTTTCCAGTTCCATCCATTTCCCTGCAAATGACATGATTTTGTTCTTCTTTATGGCTGAGTAAAATTCCATTGTGTACATATCCCATAGTTTTTAATCCATTCATCTGTTGATGGACATCTTGGCTGATTCCATAGTTTGACCACTGTGAATTGTATGGCTATAAACTTAGATATACATGCATCAGTCTGCTAGTTTGGGATCCCTTCTTTTGGGTAGATACCCAGAAGTGGTATTGCTGGATCATATGGTAGGTTCATTCCCATTCATCTGAGGATCCTCCATACTATTTTCCAAAGTGGTTGCACTAATCTGCCATCCCACCAACAATATATTAGGGTTCTCACTTCTCCATATCCTCGCCAGCAGTTGTTGTTGTTCGTGTTTTTGATGATTGCCATTCTGATTGGGGTTAGGTGAAATCTCAAGGTGGTTTTGATTTGCATCTCTCTGATTGCTAATGATGTAGAACATTTCCTCATACATTTATTGACCATTTGTATTTCTTCTTTTGTGAAATGTCTGTTTAGAACAGCTTATATCTATGGAGAGGCTAGCAGGTTAAGCTAAGAACCACAGAGGAAAAACAAAAACCATTTTTTTCCTTTCCCTTTCTTTAATCCTTTTATATCCTCTGTTCCTCAGCATCTACCTCCTCCTCCACCCCTTTCTCTATCATATTCTTTTCTTTCTTCATTCAAATAGAAGCAGTGATACGGTGATTGAAAAAAATTTTAATGAATAATGTTTTATGTATTTTCATTGTATAACCTAAGATGTCTTGATAAACTCTAAATTATAAACACAAATTAGATTGTTTTTAAATTTATGACTATGCAAACTTATTACATGAAAAGTGTACCTACTATTGTTGACCTAATTATCCCATTGAAAGGAATCATATATACTACCTACAGGCTATTTTATTTCTATTTTATATACTTTTATTAGTGCATTGTTATTATACATCATAGTGAAGTTCAAATTCATACAAACATTCATGTAGGTTTTGTTGTACTTCCCTTAAATGAAGAATTCCAGAAAGTGGAGAGTGTGAGTGAATTTCCTATGAACAGATGATTATTGGTGGAAAATTATGAGTGACATGCTACATCCTACTTATTTGTGTAATTGCAATATCAAAGTTATATGAAAGTGAAATTAAAAACACTCTAATTCATCATTGGTATATGAATGACTTTGAATGAACATATTTTACAAATAAATATGATCATGATAAACAGAGCTTGATATCTTTCTATGAACCATTATTTTAAGAAGGAAACTTGGGTAATTCATTTCTTAATATTCCAAGTATAAAAGAATTGCAATGTAGGCTTCACTACAATTTTCACAAAGTTAAAAGAACAGAAGTCAAATATGTATTCACTTAAGAAGCAATCTGCCAAGTCCATGGATTATTAGAGTGAGAGATTTACTTTCTATACTACAAAATAAATTAAATTAAGACTTTGAGTAGAATAGTAACTCATCCCCAACCGTTTATGTGTACTGAGGAGAAAACATTTTCACTTAGGATTGTAGGTATGTATGGACTATTTATGTTTTCGTAATTGTTGATATATTATTTTACATATCATTTGATATAAGCAAATTGACAACAAAAAATTTCAGCATTGATTAAAAGGATCCTATATAGAAATATTTTCATGAATTTGGTTAGTCAGTCAAATTTTCAATAAAATATTTGCCTATTTTCAATTGAAAGTTTAGTAATGGTGTATCATTCTCAAATATTCTCAAACCAAAATGCCTTTTTGGTTTCCAAAAATAAAATAGAAAATGAGATATACATTGCTAAAATAATATAATTTTATAGATTTGTGGATTATATAAACCATTTTACTAGTCATTGTTGCTTGATTTTATCTTGTTTTCAGGTGGACATCTGATAGAAAACATTAACTAAATTTTCATGGGTCACATGTCAAGTAATTGGCAGATCTGATATTCATATTCAGACATAATATGCTGCATTCATTAGCCACATATTATATGTGTGGGGAATATCATTCTCTTGGGTAGGAATAAATTCTCCAGCAACATGGGTTGGTACTAGGCTTACACTGTGATTCTTTTTGGCAAAGTATTTGTTGGCAAACTGACATCTACTAATCCCCAGTAGAAATGGTGAGAATTTGCTCTAGATCCTCTAGGCATATTTCTTTTCCCTCTTGTCCTCTTATAGAAGACCGTTCCAGAGAGAACCACTCTTTTTTTTTTTTTTTTTTTTTTGAAACGGGCAATTGAACCCAGGGGCATTCTACCTCTAAGATATATTCAACCTATATTTTACTTTTATTTTGTAGCAGGGTCACAGGAGGCTGGCTATAAACCTTTGTTCCTCCTGTATCAGCCTCCCAAGGACTAGGATTACAAGCATGCACCACCATGCCCAGCAGAGCCACCATGCACACATCCAGTGTGCACATGACATGGAGAAAATCCACACTGACCCATTAGGGAAAGACAATTTGATAAAGAAATAAGCATTTAAATATTAATTTATGATTTTTGTTGTCTCTTGCCATATCATAACTTTCAGGAAGTATATATGTAGAAACATACATATATGTACATATTTACATTCTATTATGTATATACATATATAATTTTTCATTGTTAGTATAGATTACATAAAGCCCTCAATATCCTACAGGAATTGAAGGTTCCAGGAACCCACAATCTACTGATGCTCAAGTCTCCTCCGTAAAATTGTACAATATTTGCATATAACCTCTGCACATCTTCAGTTATACTTTAAAATCACCTCTAGATTGTTTATACTACTTAGTACAATTTAAAAGCTGTGTAAATAGTTCATTTATATATATATGATATGACAAAAAAGTCTGCATATTTGCTCCAGATTCATTTATTTATATGATTATTTTCTATGTGTGGAGATAGTTGAGTCTGTGGATATGGAATCCACACTTACAGAGGGAAAATGTATTATGACTTTAAGAATAATTTGAGTAAAAAAAAAAGTGAAAGAAGTTGATTTGCATTTCTTTAATATCATGAGATTTAAACTCAAACTTCTCTGACTTAACTGTGCAACTACATTATAAATTGCCTGTAACTGTGCATTTTCACCATTATAAATCCTGCATGCTTTTCAAAGACTGAAACTCCATATAAACCGTTTCCTACCCTAAGATGCCCTTGCCATATGGTAAGTGCGAATGTTTCCAAAGCAGCAAATGTTCTGTCAGGGAGTCTCACTGATGTTTTGATTGGATTGCTCTATTATGTGAACACAGCTGCCAAAAGAAAGCACCTGCACAATAAAGAGTGTACAGAAGCTGCCAGGCTGCCACCGCGGAAGGAAAGGAAAGTGCATGCTGATATGTTACCTGTCATCTTAAGATCTGCGGAGTAGGTTATGATAGATGCTTCTGCATATGCGATGTCTTGCAATAAGTCCTACATACAAGGAAGAACCTTATGTCCTTTGGAATCCAATGCAAATCTTGCCCCAGATAAGAAACAATGAACACACAAGGGTTTGTGCCAGGAGGCCTCTTCTCAGGAGATATTAAAATATAGCTGGCAAAGCAAGCAATGTATGTTCTTTTACAGTTTCTCTTTTGACTTCCAGAATCCCTCAAATAAATTATGCTATTTAAATGTAATTTATTCTAAGTATGTTTGTTATTTTATGGTTCTATATATGCAAAATATTATGCAGTAAAATTCGAAGAAAAGTGCTCCTGAAGACATATTTGATCAATATTATTAAATTTCCCCCTAATTATATATTTTAATAAAACCATAGAAAAAGTACATTTTGATAAAACATAAGTAAAATTATTATAGAGTAAATTAAGTTAGTCATCATATTATTGTAGATTTCTATATCAAGAATTAAAGTGACAATATTTGGATGGGGTGCTGAGACAGGAGGATTGCAGGTTTGAGACCAGCCTCAGCAACTTAGCAAGACCCTTAACAACTTAGCAGGATACTTTTTCAAAATAAATAAATAGGGCTGGGGGTGCAGCTAGAATGCTCCTGTATTAAATGTCCAGTATCAAAATAAAAATAAAACAAGAATGAAAATTAAAGTGAGCAATTCTTGACATTAGAAGCCTATGTGCACATCCTCACAAACTGAGTTTTATTATAAAATTGCTAACTGTGGCTAATTTTTTAAATTAAATTATTATTCTTTGTAGTTCACTACATAAGCTAGATGATAGAATACTTTTATTTTACAATAAAAATATAAACTGTTTTACTGTTCAATATATAAATACAATAAGAAATCCAAATTCTGGAGTAACATCAACTAAGACCATATTCAATACCAGATAAGCTGATTGTCTCAGAAGCATCAAAAGAACAATTTTATATACTGTCTTTACATATTCTTTCCAGAACAAAACTAACAGAGAACACCTAGAAAGTTATATACCTAATCTTGCTTTAAATGGATGCCCTATATATTATAAAAATAATTGCACAAATATTCTGATACTTTTTTCAACATAACAACAATGTAGCTGGAGAAAGATATTCCTTCTGACTCCCTAATTCAATTATATCATAAAAACTCATTGTGTACTTCAAAAATAAATTAACTCAAGATGTTACTCAACACTCCATCTGCTATATTGCCTTAAATGCATTCCATGGAACCTGGATAACTTTAAGTGATTTTCCATCAAAAAGCCAAGGGCTGTTTTTTAATGTTCGACTTTGTTTCAGAAACGACCTCGTAAACTCTTTGATGATTTTCTTTTCTTTTCCTTCTTCTTTTCTCTTCCTGTATGAAAGCAAAATATTCTGCAAAATGTTCTTACCTGCTGTCTTTTATGCAAATTACTTTTGATTGCAGTTGACTACTTTTAAAGAAAGCGAAGCTCACACCACACTTTCACAATAGAGGAAGATACCCTTAGGAGAACAAGTGACACTACCCCAAATTGATTTTCTCTAGTATTTTCTCCTGCTTTCTATTATTCATTAGGCATTCATTACTTTGTGTAAAAGATGTACTGTTCAAAAATATTTTAAATATGCTGTTTAAAATGTTGTCTTCTAAATAAGGGAACGGAAAAAGATTATGGAAACTCTTCCCTGAGATTACTTCACTGAAATTTATGCTATTCATTGCCGATTTGGATGTCTGCGTTATTGTATATACAGTAAAACTATCCTTCCAGTTACTCAGCTTTTTTCACTACTTGGATGTTATATTGAACATTAAAAAGCATAGTGTATGACACATAGCCCAGGCACAATAAATATTAGTGAAGGAAAAGAAGGAGGGAGAGAAGGAGGAAAAGGGAAAGGGGAGGGGAGGAAGGAGTGACTAACAAATGAACTCTCCTCCTTTCTCATTCTACACACACACACACACACACACACACACACACACACACACATACACGCACACATATGCGCACGCACACACAAGGGGGGGGGGAGAGAACCAGAAATTCCATTCTTTTTTAGTAATTGAAGGTAAAATAATATATACTTTGAATTTATTATGAGCTGAATATAACAAATTAAATATCTAGAACAAAGTGAAGTAATGCTCAGTGTAGATGGTTTATTTTAATTAAATAATTAAGCTAAGACCCTAGAGGTTCTCTCAGATAAATTCTGAGAGGAAAGAGAGTAGAAAAATTAAAAAAAGCACAGACGTTCTTAAATTATTTTTTTTAAAAATCATGAGATATGAGATAACCTTATTTAAACTTTATTGGACAGTTTTTATTTTTCTATTGCTTTTGTCTTGGTAAAAAACAGCGAGTCAAAGACTTAGATTATAACAGAGAGACATCAGTGCGCTTATTAAAATAATTTTATATTATAAAGTATGTGATGCCAGGCTTGGTGACGGACGCTTGTAATCCCAGCATTCGGGAAGCTGAGACCAGAGGATCCGAGTTTGCGGCCAGCCTCAGCTACCTAGTGAGGCACTCCACAACTTAGTGAGATCCTGTTTCAAATTAAAGAATAAAAAATAGGACTGGGGGTATAGCTCAGTGGTAGAATGCCCCTGAGTTCAATCCCCAGTACCGCAAAAAAAAATTAATAAATAATGTGAGAATACAAAATAATTAAATAATACTGCCACCAGCTTTTACTGCCCTCTTTTAATGAAGTTCCTTTTCTTTATCATAAAAATGCAGCCAACACTGGAGCTCGATGACTCTCATCTCTTGGGGGCAGTAGACATGATACACAGAAGAGACACAGTGTTGTCCATGATAAGCACAGGTGAGTGACTCCTTCAATACCTCTCTTTCCTATGTCTTTTTGATATTCTAAATTTGTCTGGTAAGAATGACAACAGCATACATTTTCTATTTTATTTTGGTCCCTGCGAAGTAGGATTTTATTTGCTTATGAAAATATTATGAAACAGCAAATATCCAAAATTTATTTATATAGAGCAAGATGTAATTAGTCCCTAGTACTGGAGAAGTTAGCTAAGCCTTATGCTTACATAATCACATAATCTTTCCCTCTCTCTCTTCCTCTCTCTCTCTCTCTCTCTCTCTCTCTCTCTCTCTCTCTCTCTCTCTTTCTCTCTCTCTCTCTCTTTTTCTCTTGCTCTCGCTCTCGCTCTCGCTCTCTTGCTCTTGTCTGTGTAAGGTGCTAGAGATTGAACCCAGGGGTATTATACCTCCTAACTACATCCTCAACCCTATTTTTTAATTGAAAAATGTCTCAGTAAATTGTGAGTCTCAATAAATTCCTAAAGCCAGCTATGAACCTGCAATCCTCCTATCTCAGTCATCCAAGTATTGGGATTAACAGCCTTGCTCCACCACATCTGGCCTCAGATAATCTCTTACTGAGGTTCTTTTTTGTTGTTTTGTTTTGTGGTACTGGTGATGGAACCAGGGGCATTCGGCCTCCGAGCTACATCCCTAGCCCTAATTTTTATTCTTTATTTTGAAACAGGGTGTCACTAAGTTGCAGAGGGCCTCACTAAGTAGCTGAGACTGGCCAGGAACCCAGATTCTACTGTCTCAGCCTCCCAAGTACTGGTATTACAAGTATGTGCCACCATGCTCGGCTTTTCTTACTGAGGTTTTAAAATAATTATTTTTATCCATACATCCATTCCAGAAAATCATTGACCTTTTACCCTCACTTAAATTAGTTTGCACCAGTATATGTGCTGGTACACACTTGCAATCCCAGTACTTGGGTGGCAGAAACAGTAGGATGTCTCTTTCAGGCCAGCCTCAGAAATTCAGCAATACCTGCAGCAAGATACTGTTTCAAAATTAAAATACATAATAAAGGTTGATAAGGTATATGGTTCAAGGAACAATGTCCCTGGGTTTGATTCACAGTATAAAAATAAATAAATAGCAAATTACTTGGCATCTTCTGAAATACATAAATTGGGTCCTATTTAATGCAATCCATTTAACCATATTTTGCTTGGCATAATTTTTTCATCTGTTTATTTTTTTTTTTACCTCTAGCTCATTCGCTTTTTTAATTGCTTAATGTATTACATTATATGAATAGCACAGAATGTGTTTATCCATTCATATGTTGATGGACATTTTGGTTGTTTCCACTTTACACTATTACAAAGTAAGTTGTTATGAATGTGTAGAAGAATTTACATGTAAATGTGCCCTCATTATTCTTGAATAAATACCTAGAAATGGCTGATCAGAGAGTATGTTTATGTTTGACATTGTAGGAAACTGTCAGACCATTTTCTAAAGTGATTGTACACAATATTAATGTATCACTTTCAATTCTTTCTATATACTTATCAATACTTAGTATGATTATGTTTTAAATATTTTTGCATTATTATAGGTGTATAATATTACTATTATACACCTATTATTTCTCATTGCTGGAAGTCCATTGAGCTCTTTTTTTTTTTTTTTTTTGTGGTACTGGGGACTGAACTCAGGGGCATTCTACCTCCGAGCTATACCCCCAGCCCTATTTTTTATTCTTTATTTTGAAACCGGGTCTCACTAGGTTGCGGAGTGCCTCACTAGGTAGCTGAAGCTGGCCGCGAACCCGGATCCTCCGGACTCAGCCTCCCGAATGCTGGGATTACAAGCGTGCGCCACCACGCCCGGCTCATTGAGCTCTTTTTATCCAACTGCAGATTTACAGTTTTTATAATATTTGGAAAATTGTTATTGTTTTTTCAAATGTCCCTTTTTCCTTCAGGGGATATAGTCATATATACAGTATAACATTTCAAGTAGTTGCACAATTCATTGACTTTTTGTTCACACTTTAAAATAATTTTTCTCTTTGTTTTCATTTGAATAGTTTTAATACTATGTATGAGTGACAATGATATATGTGCTAAATCTCAAAATTTTGGAAATAAAAACACACTGCAAAGTTTTTCTTATATCACGGAAGACATCATAAGAGATATTGTAAAATAACTAAACTAAATGATAGTAAACATGAACACATTAAAATTTTGAGGATTTAGCTAATGCTGTGTTTAGTTAGAAATATCAACTTTATTTTTTAAAGTAATTTATTATTTATTCATTTATTTATTTATTTTGGTACTGGGTATTGAACCCATGGGCATTCTACTCCCAAGCTACACTCCCAGCCTTTTATTTTGAAACAGGGTCTCACTAAGTTGTTGACAGCCTCACTAAGTAGCTGAGTCTAGCCTTGAACCTGTGATTCTCCTGTCTCAGCCTCCAGTAATCTTAGTACTGGGATTACAAGCTTGCACCACCATGCCTGGTTTAGAAATATTAACTGTAAAATAATTTTTAAGCTGGGAGTGGTGGCACATGCTTGTAATCCCAGTACTTGGGAAACTGATACAAGAGGTTAACAGTTTCCAAGCCAGCCTCAAAAACTTAGTAAGATCCTCTGCAACTTAGTGAGACACTGTTTCCAAATAAGAAATAAAATAGGGTTGGGGGTATAACTTGGAGAATGCTTCTGGGTTGCAACTCCAGTACCAAAAAAAAAAAAAAAAAAAAAAAGAGAGTAATTTTTAGAAGAATCAGTTTATATTAATGTCCTAGTGGTCTAGAAAGAAAAAGAAAACAAGTAATGTATGTGGACAGTTATAAACAGTAAAAATAAAAGAAGGAATTAATAACATTTAAAATAAGTAATAATCTCTAGTATATTTGAAATTTATTTATTAAAAATCAACAAGTTCAATAAACTTATATCCATACAGATTATTCACAAAGGGGACAGGACAAAACTTCTAATATTAAAAATGCAAACAGTGTTATTACTAGAAGTACCATGAAAATTTAAAGGAAAAGGAGAATGTTATAAACAATTTATCTCAAGCTAAAACATAGG
The DNA here is from genome assembly GCA_004027655.1 of Graphiurus murinus. Taxonomy (NCBI): domain Eukaryota; kingdom Metazoa; phylum Chordata; class Mammalia; order Rodentia; family Gliridae; genus Graphiurus; species Graphiurus murinus. The sequence goes on from PVLC010001045.1 coordinate 133,858, forward strand.
GATAAATAATAGATTTACTTTAAAAACATAAATTATTGTATAGATTGTAACAAAAATATAAACACTTTTTTTATACAAGAAATTTTGTTTATTATCAAAGATTTCTTCACCAAGAGAACTTGATAAATAGAAGTTTTTGCTGCAAGAAATAAAAGACATAAATGATAAAAAAGAAGAAATAAAATGTCTTCTTAAATGACATGAATATTTCATAAAAAATAATGAGAATGTAGAAGAAAAATATCTGAACATATGAAACACCTAGCAAGGTAACAAGGTATAAATGTACATATTCGTAAATGACAATAATTATTAAATAATTTTTAATGTTCTATTTACAAAGGTGTCATAAAAATAAAATACATGTGTATACTTAGTAATACTTGTGAGAAGAGGGAACACATGTTCTCTTAAGATGATATATTGAGAAGCCGGGCGTGGTGGGGCACGCTTGTAATCCCAGCATTCGGGAGGCTGAGACCAGAGAATCCGGGTTCGCGGCCAGCCTCAGCTACCTAGTGAGGCACTCCGCAACTTAGTGAGACTCGGTTTCAAAATAAAGAATAAAAAATAGGGCTAGGGGTGTAGCTCAGAGTTAGAATGCCCCTGAGTTCAATCCCCAGTACCGAAAAAAAAAAAAAAAAAAAGATGATATATTGATGACGAACATAAGTTCAAAATAAATAATTGACATCATATAAATTGTAGAATTAGAAAATTCAGAAGCATAGACAAATAGAGTAGAATAGAAGATACAGAAACAAATCCTTACACTTATAGCGAGTTGATTTTCAACAAAGTAATCCACAAACATATGCAGGAGAAGAGACAACCCTTTCAACAAATGGTGCTGGAAAAACTGCAGGACCATATATAGAATAAAATAAAACCCCATTCTTCCATCCTGCATAAGAATCAACTCAAGATGGATAAAAGCGCTAGAAATTAGACAAGAAACTAAAGTTACTGGAACAGGGCATAGAATCAACTTTTTAACACATAGACACTTATTGAACTCTTCCATAAGACTCTCAAAGCTCAGGAAATAAAACCAAGAATCAAGTGGAATGGCATCGATTGAAAAGCTTCTGTGCAGCAAAGGAAACCATCAGCAGTCCAAAGTGGGAGCCTAGAGAATGGGAGAAAATCTTTGCCAGATACTATAATGATGGATGACTAATATCTAGAATACATAAATAACTATAAAGAATGCTTAAAAAAACGAATAACCCAACTGAAATATGGGCAATTGAACTTTACACTTATCAATAGAAGAAATAAAAAAAAAAAAGTTCGACATCATTAGCAATCAGGGAAATTCAAATCAAAACTATACCAAGATTCAGTTTAACTCCAATTAGAATGCCAATCATCAAGAATACAAACAATAATAAATGCTGACAAGGATGTGGGAAAACAGAAACTCTTTTGATACACTTTTGATTGTACTGCAGATTAGTACAACCACTATAGTTATAAATACAGAAATTCCTCAGAACACTAGGAATGACACCACTATTTTATCCAGCTAAACCATTCCTTAGTATCACTCCCAAATAATTAAAGTTAAACTCATATAGAAATTCATTCATATCCATGTTTATAGTAGCACAATTCAAAACAGCCAAATTAGGATGTAAATCTTATCCAACATCAACAGATGAATGGATAAAGATAATGTGGTATATATTCACAATGGAATTTTACTCAGCAATAAAGAAGAACAAAATTATGTCATTTGCAGGAAAACAAATGTTACTAGGGAATTCTATGCTAAGGGAGATCAGTCAGTCTCAAAAGGTCAAGGTTCAACTATTTCCTCAGGTAAGTGAAAACTAAGGAGAGAATAGGAAACAAAAAGGACTGTAGGTAATTGAGGCAATAGACTAGTGAAAGGTTGCTGGGGGAGGGAGGTATGGAGGAGAAAAGAAAGCACTGATGAAAGATATAGTTCAAATTATTCTATGCCCATGTATGAAAGTATCACTACCAATCTATTATGTATGGGGAGGGGTAGATATCATAGTGGGACCTGTAAGAAAACACATCAAGACCTGTGTACATGTTTATATGACTTTGAACCTCACTATGATCTATAATTCCAATGCACTAATAAATTTATTATTTAAAAAATAAAATTCAATTATATTAATATATCATATTATTTCTTTACTCTTTTATGCGGTATTGGAGATTGAACCCAGGGGTGTTCTATCACTGAGTTGCTCTCTTAGTCCTATTTTATATTTTATTTTGAAATAGAGTCTAAGTTACCACATATTGGCCTCAAATCTGTCATCCTCCTATCTCAGCCTTTCAAGCACTGGATTTATAGGCATGCACCACTGTGCCAAGCTAATATATCAATTCTTTACAAATTATTTATACAGTAAACACAATTCCAATAAAACTTGTGGGAGTCTAAGTTTTTTATCACTGAAAATTTATTACACAACTGAAATTATTTTAAAGACAAAGAAATTTGGAGGACTCACAGTATTTGATTTTAATGCTTATTGAAAGACCACAGAAATCAAACCAATGTATTATTGGTGAACTGTTGGGCATATAGATCAGTGGAATGCAATCAAGCTCTGAAATAAACTCACATTTACATGGCCCACTGATTTTTGGCAAAAATGCCAAAAGAGTTTGATGACAAAGGAGAGGCCATTTCAATATATAATGCCAGAAATTTTTGAAATATTTATGGAAAAACAAATATTACTCTTTACCTCACACTATACCCAAATTTGCTTATAGATGCATGTATAAAATTGACAGGAAGAAAAATATGAGTAGATCTTTGTAATGGGCAATATCAAAACTATGCTCTTAGAAAATACATAAATAAAATAAAATGCCCTTGCCTGAGAGGAAGGGTCTGCCAAAATGTTTGGCTGCAACAGTGATTATGTTCTCACGACAGCACCCAGGATAAATGCAGTGTTACTTGTGGCAGCTCCTGAGCCTTTTTCTCTTTTGTGCAATGCTATCTGCTCAATTGACAGGATTTGCAGGCTATGACAAATTATTCTAGAGAGTTAACAGTCAAATTATATTAAATTGATAAATCTCGAATTATTATTTTTTATTGATGCATTGTAATTATATATCATAGTGAGGTTCGGAGTGAGAGAAACATACATGCACACAGCACTTGTTTGTTTCCCTCTGGGTCTCACCCCACTCTCTCCTTCCCCTGTGTAATATTAAAATTGGTATTGATAACTCCATGTATGAACATAGGATTATTTTAATTGTATCCATCATTAAATCTTCCCTTTCACTTCCCTATCTCCTTCCCCAAATCCACTTCCTCTATTGTACTACGATCTCTTGATTTTGTCTTCTTAAAAATATCTAAAGAATGAAATACTTCCAGTAGGTAACAAATGCTAATAAGACAGGAACCTAAAAATAATGATCTCATACATAAGATTTGAAAAACTCAAATATTTCTTCAAAAAGGAGTCTCATGTTTTGCTCAAGAGCACAAATACTACCTCAGTTCTTCACGTTTTGTTCATGAGCATAAATGCAACATCAGTTCTATAGGCATATAGTAACTAATTTAAATCCAAATACTTAAATAATTATAGACTATAGAATAATGGTTCCTGTACTAACAATATGGAAGAATGAAATAATCAAATCATACCTAAAGCAGAATGTAACACAACTTCCTAAAATATTAAGGAGAGTGAGATGTTAAGGTCTTTTTTTGATAATCCTGGAAAATTTTAAATCAATGTTCCCAAGTCCTCTATGATTCACTATAATAAAAGTTATAGACATTGAGGTAAATCTTATAGTTATTACATATACTGACCTGACGGAAGAGCCAAAACATACTTTTAGAAATAATAATAAATTATAATAAAGGACTGAAATCATGCTAATTAACAATGAAACCAAAACTGAGACATTCTCAAATGAAATTTCAACTAAAAGGAAGGAAAACAGGAGTGATAAAAATTCATCCCCAATGCAAAAAAGAAAAACTAAATGTCATGAGAAAAAAAAAATTCTATACTACACTTCAAGAATGGGAATGGGTTATTCATTACTTAGTGTAAGAATTAACCATTAGACCTGGTAATAACCTCTTCCACAACAACTCAGTGGCAGCTTTCCACACATGTTCCTCTGAAAGCCAGCTAATAAGTGACAGACACATATTAATGAAAATTAGCCAATAAGCAGAAATCTAACTCCAATAAACAAACTTATTTTGTTAGGGTCAATGAATTTCATAATCTACTTCTAAAAGACTACTTACCCTTAAATTGTCTGTTTCCAAAAACTCTGATAGCAAGGTTTTTCTTTGTTCATAGAAATTGGTTTCCAAGCATTTCTTTGTGTTTTATGGATGTTAGAGGTGGTTGTCACAAAAAATATATTAATGGTCAGAGCTGGATGATCAAGAGTTATTCCAAATGTGACTGAAATCTCTCCATAAGAAATGCCATGACACAAATGGACAAAGGTACTTAATATGATAATGATTTAACTTTAAGAATTTTATTGGACAACTTCACATGGACATTTATTGAAAAATTTTAGTGCCTATTAAGTTCTATAACAGTTATAAGGTTATAAACAAGATAGATTCAAGTACTTACTCCCTTTCCTGATAGGACCTCAGTTTATAAGGAAATGAAGACACTAAAATTGTAGTCACAATAAAATTTGAGATAATATAAAAAGGAAATTATAGTAAACAATGAGAGCTTATAGAAGATAAATTTTAAAAATAAGGTAGGTGATTCTCAGAATAAATAAAGTCATAGCTGAAACAAGCAGGAAAAGGAGATATCATTCAAAGGAATGGGAAAAAGTCATTTTGGATCCAATGTGTTCAAATAAAAAGTACCATTTATTGCTCTTTTTTTTTTTTTTTTTTTTTTGCAGTACTGGGGATTGAACTCAGGGGCAGTCTACCTCCGAGCTATACCCCCAGCCCTATTTTTTATTCTTTATTTTGAAACCGAGTCTCACTAAGTTGCGGAGTACCTCACTAGGTAGCTGAGGCTGGCTGTGAACCCGTATCCTCCGGTCTCAGCCTCCCGAATGCTGGGATTACAAGCGTGCGCCACCACGCCCGGCTCCATTTATTGCTCTTGAAACCTGCTTTTCTTCTTGATTTTCTACCTTTACATATGGCAATATTATTCATCTAGTTACTATAAAAATAGGAAACTGTTTTGTTTCATCTCTATATAATTTTTTTTTCGATACTGGGGATTGAACTCAGGGGCATTCTACCTCCGAGCTATACCCCCAGCCCTATTTTTTATTCTTTATTTTGAAACCGAGTCTCAGTAAGTTGCACAGTGCCTCACTAGTTATCTGAGGCTGGCCACGAACCCAAATCCTCTGGTCTCAGCCTCCCGAATGCTGAGATTACAAGTGTGCGCCACCACGCCTGGCTTCTATATAATTTTTGATATCAAAAAACCTGTGTCTCATTTTTACTTAACAAATAGGCTTGATATTTGTTAAGTAAAACACTACTGCTAAAATTCAGGAAATGATTCTTTTCAATAAAGATGACTGGAACATCCTTCCTGACCACAGCAAGTACCTGTTTCTGTTATCATCCCCTGAATAGCTCAGAGTTGATGGAATTATGTGATAAAGATTGTATCACATCAGTATGTGAATCTATTGTAATAGATTTACTGGGTATTAACCTAGGCAGGTGAAGAGTGGATGGAAAAGGTGGGGTTTGGGGGTGTGGCCTTGGGGATTCTGCTTTTATCTTTGAATCCCTTGCTGGTTTTCTTTCTTCCTTTTGGGCTCTATGCTTGAGATATCTCTTTCTCTCCCTCTCTCTCTCTCTCTCCCTCTCTCTCTCTCTCTCTCTCTCTCTCTCTCTCTCTCTCTCTCTCTCTCTCTCTCTCTTTCTCCCACCAACATACTTTGAGCTCTGCAGATTCCAGCCTCAGGTGGACTGAAACCCCAAATCTCCCAAAACTGTGAGCAAATAAATCTTCCTTCCTCAAAGTTGTGTGTTCAGTCATTTTGGATTAGAACAGTGAAAATATTGATCAACACAGAACCTGTAAACTCCTGTCACAAATGGTACCATTATCTTGTCCACCAATACCATATAAAACATGACTAAAGTACCACTTCTTCAATAGAACATGGGAGAAGAAATGTCTCAGCTGTAGGTCAAGACCAGGCTGGGATAATATGAGCCCCAAACAGAGGCTCATATTCTTAATTCCTTTGAAATTGGACCACATGTTAAGAACACTTACACGATTTGAAGTCTAGTGGCCTTGTAAACTCTTCTTCACACTGTTGTCCAAGGGCTACAACATGCAAACATACCAAAAATATTTCTACCATTCACATATGAAATAAAATTTGAAAGTACATTATGACAAAAAATATCACTTACAATTTACTGTTTATTTTCATGTATTTCCTCTTTTCTCTCTAATATCTTTTGAAAAACTCAATGTAATTAGTTCCTCAACATATCCTCTTAACTAAATCTCCCTTCTATTCCCTCCTCCATCTCATTTCCAATGTGCTAATTTTCCTTTGGAAAGAAACTTGTGTGCTGTCCTCAGAATGTCTTCCCTGAATCCCTTAGGCAGATATATGTAGTATTTCCTCTGCAGTCTGAGTTTTTTGTATAAATATCTGCCATTAAGTGATTACCACAACTTATTTCTTGTCTACTTGCATATCTCACCACAAAGCTCTATACTCCCTCAGGGCAAAAACAAGAACATTTCATATCTAAGTACCACGGCCAATCATATTGAAGTACAAAATAAATGTAAAAAGAGATTAGTAGCATATTATACTGACTACATCAGCTTTTTGACTAATTTTGCATGTAGTTTAAATCTTTCAATGAAAAATTCAGGAGATGATCAAAAGAGAAAGAGAGCAATGCATAGACCACTTGTAAATGAAGCCTACAAGAAAGGTAATAATAGAAAATGCTGAATCGTATTCTCTTGATCTTATAATTAGATGCTAAGAATAGTCTTTAGTATGATTCTAATATGGAAAAAATTTTTAAAAATAAAAATCTAGCTTCTATTTTATTTGTGGGAATTAGAAAGTTGTGGAAATGAAGAATTTATATTCCCTGAGGCACTTGAAGACTCTGTTTCCTGTAAGAAACACAATTTCCAAAATAATTGGAGCAATCTATAGTTCATACCAATGGAACTGATAGAAAAATCTAAAAACAGAGTAATAAAAAATACATAGTAAGGCAAAGGGTAGCATGAGAGAAAAACAGGTGGGAAAAGAGGAAAAATATAATGAGAACAATGCACAAAGAAGCGTACAGATGGAGTGTCTCAAAAGGTCACCTCAGACCCCTGAGGCTGAGTTGTGGCCATATGAGCATGGTTACATTGAAGCATCAGCAATGTGCCAGGTGCTTACTAACTTTCACTGTATATATTCTCATGGACACCTCTCACCTCTCCTACTATAACACCATCATCATCAGTATCTCCTCTTCAGATATTCCCCACTTCTATATATTCCCCAGAGCAGCCAGACAAATCTTTGAAAAGTTATCAGAACATCTTATCCCTCTCTCCAAAGCTTTCCAGGGGATTCCTATTTAAACAAACAAACAACAAAAATGTGCTATAAGTCTCAAACATTTAAGACCCTGACTACTTCTGTTCCGATGATCGTTCTCACAGCCATAATTTAAAGACCTGACCATGTAACTTGGAGGGAAAAAGATTTATTTTCTTATGGTTGTGGGTTCAGGCCATGTGAGACTGGGGACCATGCATCTCAGAGCATGGTGGTGGGAGGTGGACAGAGAAGACCACAGAGATGGTACTCCTCACATCATGGAGGCCAGAAGCAAGAGAGAAGGCAGGGGAAGGAGGGACCATATATAATTCCCAAGACCACACTCCCAGAGATCCATTCCTTCTAACCACATCCTACTTGCCCAGGACACCACCCAGATAAATGCTCTGTATTGTAATCGCACTGCTGGGATTATATCCTTCATGACTAAATTACATCAGTTACAAACACTAATAAATGAGCTCTTTAGGGGACATTTCATATCCAACTATAACAACTTCTTAAGCAACAAGTCTCTTCTTTCTTCATTACTCAACTCCAACCAGAAAGCTTTCTGTGCCTGTACTGTGTTTTCTCAGGATCTTTGTGCTCTGTTGTCCCATTCGCCTGAAAGGCTTTTTCACACCGTTATTCCTACAGTCCTCTCCCTCAAGTCCTTGACTCTCATGACTAAAATATTGATAAGCTTGTCTTTTTATGTCCTTTATTCTAACTATGTTGATTTTATATCATTATTAACTGAAATTTTATTTAAAATGTTACCAGCTTATTATTTTCTACTTACCTATCACTTATTATACAGGCTTCATTAAGTTGAAAACTAAAAATACTTTGTTAATTCTGCATCTCCTGTGATGGGAAACACATGAGGGCTTAGGAGTGATTATAAATATTTGGAGAATAAGTCTAAATATGTGGAGAATAAGAAATTTGATGAAATCGGTATATAATGAATGAGTTACTATAAACTGTACATTTTATAGCATTTTATTGTGGGCATCAATTAGCTACTGGGAGAATGGCCTTTAATAATAGTACCTCTGGTCCTTCTTTCTTGCTCATTCTCAACCTCTCTTACCATTCAGCCTTCTTGCTGGGATGGCACAGCACCATGCTCTTGGCTTTCCCAGCCTCCATAGACATGAGTCAAATATATGAGCAACACAAAGTTGACACAGGTCAAAAACGGAAAACAGTTAGGAAATAGTTCTCACAGCTATGTGTGGTGGCACATATATATAATTTCTGTACTTGGGAGGCTTAGGCAGGAGGATGGGGGATTCAAGTCCAGCCTCAGAAACATTAAAAAGACACTCAGCAACCTAGTGAGACTTCAAAAAACAAAAAATAAAAATGCTAGGGTAGAGCTCAGAGGTAGAAAGCCACTGAGTTCAGACCCCAGTAACACACACACACACACACACACACACACACACACACACACACACACACACACTAGTTCTTACATACAGAGAAAAAAGACGTTATTCATTTTTCTGTTCCTCACCCTCAATTTCACATTATTTCAGTCTTTCCCATGAAAGGGTTCACAGGATGATAGTAGAATTGCCTCAACATGCCCATTTGACTATAGGCTGAAAGGAAACCCCATTCCCTGCTACATATCTACCCACTGAATCTGGGAGAGGCTAGAGAACTCAGGACCTTTATGTGTTTGTTCAGTTTCAGCCAGGAGTGGCTTATGGTTTGCAAGAAGCTAGTTGGCTGCAGCAGTTACCACAATGGAGAAGACGGGGGAGGATCATGAAGACAGGTAAGTTAACAGGGTCCAAAGAGCTATGGGAAAGGTAGTCAAAACATTTGTCAACCACAGATTTCTATCTTGGAAATGATTTCACACTCCAATATTAATTAGATAACTTGCCTAAATCATAATTCTAATGGAAAAAAGCTTTTCATAGAACTGGAGGATGAACAAAAATGTCCAGGCTGCTAGTCAGCATATTTTCTCATTTCCCAATCTCCTGCCTCAAAAAAAAAAAAAAAAAAAAGGAGAATCAGCATGCATTTGAATGCACGGGCCCCCAGCATATAATTGTGTCCACAGATATGTGAATTCTCCCAGTAAAGTTCAGCCATTGGAATTGTTGAGTGCTTCAGGTATATTTACATTTTATCTATCTCTGTGATTTATTTCTTGTGAATATTTCTCTCTTTGTTGCTATTGAAAACAACCTATACCTTTTTTTTTCTTTACCCTTCATTATATCACAATGATTTAGGTTTATGCTCCTGAGGTCACCAAACAGAAATTCTATTCATTTATTATTTATTAACTTAAGGGATGTAGTTAATGTAGAATTTATAGTGGTTTAAAATAATCACAGTTAAAATCTGTGGTGAAGAAATTAGTATAAGCTATGCATATAAGCATGAGTTCCTTGTCAAAAAAGAACATATGAAAATATTTTATATAGAGTTTTAGTTATAGTATATGAAGGGAATTCAGCATTTGAGACTCTGAGTTTCATATTTTATGCCAACATGGAATTTGGATGGAATAACATCACAATAATACAATAATACAAACTACTTGGACAATAATTAGTTATAAAATACTGGAATTATTTGGGGCTTTATTGTTAATTAGCTAAATCATTTTATCTTTTATAAAAAGGGAGTTTGGTTTTTTTTGTTTGAAGAGTATAAAACAGCAAGAAATATGTTTTATTTTTCTTTTGAAGGTGAGTTAGAGGTTCTGTATCAAGTGAACTATGAGAAATAATTTGCTATGTTTAGATCTCAAATGCTCAATTGATAAAAACACAATATGTTTTCTTCTAACCTACATCCAGTATATAAGCTGGGGGTCTGACCATAAAGTAAACATAGGCCAAGTTATTTTTATAATGTTTCTGAAATGCTCAGAGGTCCTGACACTTTGAAACTGTGATCATGGGTAATATGCACAGTTGACCTTGATTTTCTTTTGCTATATTAGTTGTTCAAAACTTAGACTCCACATATAGTGAAGCAAAAGCAAATGCTGGCTTTCTGAAGGTTTCTTTGCTTTTAAGTAGTTAAATTGAAAATGCAGATTGGCATCTTGCAAATTAACACAGACTGGAGATCCATTGGACAATAACAAATGTAAGATCGATTTTTTTTCTTTGCAAGGTAGAGTAAATCAGACTTTTTGTGATGCTGGGTTTTATTTTTTCAGTGTCTGCTCTCCAGGATCTCTGATTAAATGGGGAATTAGGGACTCCTCTGCTTTACTGGTCATGCAACAGTGAATGAACTTGTGGTAGACATGAAGACAAAGGAGTTCATATTTCCTTTCTAGTCCCCTTAGGTTATAGCATTAAATTTTACTATTTTACTAATAAACTTATTTAAAACTTCAATTTAACAAAAATTATGATAATCAAGTGTAATCCTGTGCTAAAAATTTATCAGGTAGAAGATTTATTTTACATAAAGGTATCATTATAGAGATGTAATTCAAAGTAGCAGTCAAAATGTACTTACACTCCTGAGTAACTTTCATAACAGCAAATGAATAGAATAAGTACTAGAAGTATTTTCAATATCACATCTCTGGCTTCTTCTTCATGCACTAAAGGTTTTGGCCTAAATACATTTTAATGAATGAAATTTGAACATTTTTTTTAACTTAGAAACATCCAATCTCCCTTACCTACATTTTTATTTAATTGTGATCATTAACAGTCTGCAGAAATACCACACATATATTAAGTTTGAGTGCTTTCCTTCACACTCTTTTGGGTTTTTCCTTTTTCCTCTTTAATAAATCCAATGTTGGCCCCAATGTGGTTTAATTTCATATCAATTAATTATATTATATATTTTTTCTTTTCTTTTCGTATATCTAATATGTATTGATTTGTTATATAGTAAAGTAACCCTAAGGTGAAAGACAACAATAATTATAAAAAGTGAACACTTTTCAAAGGCATAATTAATTTCATTTATTAAGGAGAACAAATAACAAGTTAAAGCAAATTAAAAAAACAACTCAGAGGAGCTTCTGGTGGAAAGCTTATCAAGGACTGAGTTCTAGTTTGAAAGGAACAAGAAATTCTGTTGTATTGCATAGTAAGATAACAATAATGTTCTGTGTATTTCAGAAATCTAGAACAAAGGATTTTTTCATTTTTTACCATAAGGAAATGATGAATGTCTGGGAAGACAGATAATATAACCCTGATTTAAATACTACACAATGCATTCATGTACCCAAACTTCTCATGACTCTATAAATGCACACATATCAGAACATAAAAACGTAAAATTTTAAAGAATAAATCATGAATTAATAAAAAAACAAAAAGAGCTCTTATTGAAGATATTTTGCTGAAGAGATAGATAAAACTAATCCTTACTCTGACTAAAATGGCCAAAGTGCAAGTTCACATGGAAATAGTTTGTACACATTCACGTTAAATACATGTTAAATACATTTTGAAAATTAATTTTCAAAATATTTTTGTTTGTGTGTTTATTTATTTTTTATGTAATCTTCTCCTAACATATGTAATGACTTTTTCTGAAGGGAGAAAATAACATATTTCCAAAGAATTTTTGCCCAGTCCAACCTAATTATTGTCTATCATATATCATGCACTTTTCTATGGAAATGAGACAGAGCCACAGCTAAGACTGGGCGGGTCTGCTTTTAAGGAAGTAGAGTTTATATTTACAAACTTATATAAAAGAAATTTGCATATTAAATTTAAAATCTACTTTAATATAATATATACGTTTGTCTGTCTTCTATCTTCTATCACATATCAGTCTATAAAAGCAGAAAAATGACATCAGATCCCAAGGATTCAGTATCATTAAATATTAGATTCTAGTCTTTATACAAAGCAACCAAGATCAGCACAGCTCAATGTCTCGACCACAAACACACTCTTGTTTTCACATTGATAAAACTTAAAAAATGCCTTTAGGCATTTAGGAATCTTAACAAAGGTATATTTATTTTTAAATATTTTTTTAAAAGTTTTGTTCTGTGAGATAGTGTATGTAGCATACCAGATGAAGACACAGGCTTAGTAACTATAAGATCACACTTTAAAAAATAACACATAGAATTTCATTAAAAGACACATTTTTCTTTATTTTTTGATTCAAGGAGAAAAAAATTTCTTCATAATTTGAGTTTATTTTATCTTTTTGACCTAGACATTTTCTTCCAGATACCACATAAAATAATAATGTTTCAAAGTCCCAAGATATAGAATTCTATGTAATGCATATTTCTATCCATTTGTATGTACACAAAAAGGCAAATTTTAAGAGCAAACTGATATAATGTGGATATACTAATCAATTTAAAATAATTTCCTCTTGGGGTAGATCCACATATCTTTCCATATATAAAATCTATAAATAATGTTTGAATTTAGAACCAATTTTCTGGCATTCACACTAAAATGTGACTAATATATCATTTCTCTTGACTGATTTCCAGCTTATTCATTAAAGCTAAAATGATATGGATGAAATGGTCTTGAAGATATAACAGTGTGAATTGGAAGCTTGAATGCCTAGTGAAAAAATAGAAAGAATCTGATTCTAGGTTGAGAAACATATTAAATGTCTGTAGGATTAAAAACTAGGATTAGTATTTTTTAATCACAGTATAACTGAAACTATTTAACACATATTATTGGAGCTTGTAGGTCACAAACTCTCATTTTTTCAAGTGAGCAACATAGGCCAACAGTTACAGTAAACAATAATAATAAAATCATATAAAATATATGGACAATACCGTTTTACTCTGTAAACAATAATCAACCCTTCTGAAAATAAATTACAAGCTTTCAAACTTGTGCATCTCCTTTACACCAAAGTTTTACATAGTTTTAGATTATCTGTCTAAAAATCTTAAATTATAGTTCACTGATTTTTTATTTGTATTCTGATTTATTATAATTTCATAGTTACAAGAACTTGAAAGTCTCCTATAGTTTTACTCTGTATTCCTACATCTATAAAACTATATGATTTTCAAAAATTGAAACAGAGCATTAAGAGTTCTTTAATGAGAAAATATCTTGACATTATTAATGCTTAGCCATATGTCTCAAGCTGTTCCTATTTATAACGTTCAAAGAAATTAAAAAAAAATATATATTTTTTTTTGCGGTACTGGAACCTAGGGCATTCTACCTCCAAGCTACAGCCCCAACCCTATTTTTATTCTTTATTTTGAAACAGGGTCTCACTACATTGCAGAGAGTCTTACTAAAATATATTGTTAATGTGAAAATACAACGACTATTTGAAAAAACTTTGGAAAAAATGCCTAGAAGCCAGCCTTTCATTTTATGAACTTTCATTTTATGCAAAATATCAATGCTTATATTAATTAATAGTTTCCATTTCAAATCTAAATATATTTACTAGGGTAGTAGCAGGTGGTTAAGTAACACTAAAGCATTTATAAATGTGTAAGTTATATCATGTTTCATAAACTTCACAAAGTAATTAGCTGTATAAATGAAATTATTATATTTAAGAATGATACATACATAAATTAACAATAACAAAAAAGCCCTGATTCTCAATAGATTTCCTGCTCAATCAATTCTCCAAAGCTACCCATGAAATTTCTCCTTGTGGGATTTCTTTACAAATGTGGAAAAACAAATTAAACCAGTTAATACTTATTAAAGCATTTCAACTTGAAAAAATAGGGGATGTGACCCTAAAATTACAATACAAGTTACAGTCATAACATAAATTATACATTACTTAAAGAAAAAACCCATTTCATCTTGGAAATGTACATTCTTAGGCCAGAAACAAGTCCCTAATTTTTCTTTCTAAGTGTATTCTACAAATTGTGCTATAAAAATTGAATGGTCATGAATTATTACTATTCATTTGTATCTTGGCTGAGAAACAATTTCAAATGCTTAATCATTTTTAGGAACTTTGTGAGCTTTCTATACATTCATAAAAGACAGCCAACTCCTTCGGAAATCCCCTCTCTTAATTATCTGGTCCAATTTATAAAAATAGCATGCTGTGATAATGTCAACGACATTGAAGACATTCAAATACAGAAACAGTCTAATGGGGATGGTGGATATATAAATAGAAGAGTCATGTGGTTTTATTAATACATATATATTCAGATACAATATAAGTTGGATTAAAATAAAGATGTGAAATATATACATATATTCCCTAAAAAGAATAAAATCAATGTCAATTTCTAAATTTCAGCTCTTCATGAACAACTGTAGCTGTTTATACAATAAATATCTAAAATGTAGATTGAAAAAGTGAAATTATCATAAATGCCCAGCCAAAATTATTTCTCTTTATATTTTATATAAGAGAAACTAAATCATTTGTGAAGGCAATAGACCTATTAATTATTAATCATTTCTCCAAAATTCTTTATAGGTGAAAAGGTGATGGCATGAAACTGTTTTTCAAAAAAGATGGAAGCATACAGTGGGTTTGGTGATTCACACCTGTAATCCCAGAACCTGGGAGGCTAGGTCAAGGTTCAAAGGTTCAGGCCAGCTTTAGCAACTTAGAATGACCCTGCTTCAAAATTTAAAAAAAAAAAAAAAAAGGTGGGGGCAGGGAAGTGGAGGTGTAGCTCAGAGTTAAAATGCTCCTATGTTCAATCCCTGCTGTCCCACCACCCCGACACCAAAAAAAAAAAAAAAAAAAAAAAAAAAAAAAAAAAAAAAAAAAAAAAAAAAAAAAAAAAAAAAAAAAAAAAAAAAAAAAAAAAAAAAAAAAAAAAAAAAAAAAAAAAAAAAAAAAAAAAAAAAAGGTAAAAGTATATCTTTGACATTTGCCTGTCTAAATATTTAGTCTGGCTTGCTGGCACATTGTGTAGAAGCAGAAATATTATTATGAGCATGAAAAGACAAAATCCCAAGGACAATGTGAACCAAGCAGGAAGGGTAAAAGAAAAAAAAAATTAGAATGCTAACAGCATTTGTTATGGGATGGACAACATGATGCTACCCAGGCCCATTCCCAAATTATGGAGACACTCATTCCCCCAGCTGCTGAGAATAAAGGTGGTTGTATGATACCCCTTAGCTGAGTTCTAGTACTAGATATGCATTCAGTGAACATGGACTGCATTGACCAAAGTGAGAGACCCAGGGCAGCTCAGAACCAATCATTTGATGAGGTAGAGATGATGTGGTACAAAGACTCACCATCTCACTCCAGAGTGAAATAATAAAGTGACATCCCTATCCGAGGGCTGCCACAGAGACAACTGCATCATATAATTTTCTCTTCTGCTCAAATACACTACTTTAATATCACTTCCAAGTGATTATGAAAGTATTAGGAAATGACCTTTTTTTCTTGAAAATTCCCTGAAAGTCTCAAAGTCTGGGACTACTTAGTGTTTAAGAATACAACTAAAGGTAAGTATTCATTTAATGAGCACTTGCTACATTTTCACCTTTTCAACTGAGCAAAATAATTAATCACTTTCATTTTTCTAACCTATTACAAAGTCACTGTTGTGCATAAACACTTGATTATTTTAACATTCCCAAAAGAATTATAGCCAGGTGTGTTGGTGGTACATACATTTAATACCAGTATTTAGGAGTCAAATACAGGAGGATCACAGATTTAAGGACAGCCTCAGCAACTTAATAAGGCCTTCAGCAACTGAATAAGACCTTATTTCAAAATAAAATAATAATATAGAACTGCCAGTGTAGCTTGGAGGTCAAATGTCCCTGAGTTCAATCCCCAGTAAAATACACACACACACACACACACACACACACACACACACACACACACACACAGAGAAAAGAATACAAAAAAGAAAAAGAATAAAAGAAAAGAACTATAGTTATTGCAGTTATTTATAGATTGGAACTCATAGGATGTAATGTGATGATTTGACATTGAATTTTGTAATGAATAGAAAAATACAAGATAATTTTGACAAATAATAACATGGAATATTAAAGTAAAAGAGTGCTATACATATTGTGATTGTTTTATGCCAAAACAATTATAATGCAATAAAGCAAGTCTTACTCAGTTGTTTTTTTTTTTTTTTTTTTTGCAGTACTGGGGATTGACTCAGGGGCATTCTACCTCCAAACTACGCCCCTAGCCCTATTTTTTATTCTCTATTTTGAAACAGGGTCTCACTACATTGCAGACTGCCTCACTAGGTAGCTGAGGCTGGCCGCGAACCCAGATCCTCCAGTCTCAGCCTCCCAAATGCTGGGATTACAAGCGTGCGCCACCACGCCCGGCTCAGTTTTATATATCATGTAAAAATTTCTTAAGAATTCTGCAAATCCTAAGAGCCATCTTTGGGAGTATTCTAGATTTCTTTCAAATCTGATTTCCAAACTTTTCAAAACACATTTTATAAAGCAAACACAATTTATAAATCATTGTATGTGCCAAACAGGAGGGGGTTAGGGGTAAATAAGAAGGAGATACTTGAACTTTGACATCAAATGTACATAGAATTGATAAAAATTAAAGAATGCTTTAAAGTAAATTATAAAAATGCATTGCTCTTTTAAATTTCATTACAAAGTAGGAAAAATTCATCCAATATAAATAATTTTGTATTTTACATACATATATCCTGGATGATGTGACAAAGATTTTCGGGTAAATTATTTATATATCATTATGAAATTACAGAATTAAAATAAATTTTATTATTCATTTATATTTTAACAGAACAATATTAATTTGCAATAATATATTTATATATTTTTCTGTTAATTCTATCTGAATGAAAACATCATTTGATACATATTGTCTTAAAAAAAAACAAAACACTTTGGTGAGCAGATTCTCTTTCTCTTCCTTCCTTCTTTTCCTAATAAAGCACTTAAACGACCTACAAATGATAGCATGATTTCCAATTTCAATGCAATAAAAATATAAATGGAAATGAAGAGTAAAGAAGAACTATTTTTATCATATGTCCAGAAATAGGATTGCTATTAGTGGTCTCTTCTGTTTCCTGTTCACTTCAAGAAGATATCTAAGCATTTACTGACTGTGAAAACTAATGGATGATAAAGCAGACAATGAGAGTTTCTGAGAAACTGATGAATAGATAAGCATATTAAGAAAAGATGAAAAATAACCTCTATATTTTTACCAAAAGATTATAAAGAATGACAATGGGGCCAACGCCATCTCTATTGCAATAAACAAAAAAACAGCAGTAATGGTCAAGTAAATATTTGTATTGTAATTTATTGTTTCAATGACTATTTATTGAATCACACCAGAAGGTAATTTATCACACAGTCAATTTTAATTAAAACATCTGCTCACACTCCAAGGTAGGCTATAAATGATTAACTTGCTTGCATGGCTTTTGTTTGTGTATATTTTTCAATCAAAGAATTTCATTAGGTATGACAGCACCTAAATTGCTCACATTAATTAATACTTATCAAATAATCAGAAGAAGCGCTAGATAAGAGCAATAATGTCGAAGAACAAATAACTATGGAGTCTAGGACTTTATCAGACATAATCAAGAGAGTCTATTCATCATGTCAGTGTCTCCCCTTGTAGGACAAAAGCCCTAAATACCCTTGTTTATTTTTCATAAGGGAGACTGGCGGTTATATTCCAGAAGAAAATAAATAAACATAAATAAGACTGAAACATCCCAAAATATACTTTGGGGGATATAAGTATTTGACTAGGTGCATGTACAAGGGTATCTTTATTTCAACTGATCTCCTTTTATTTTTTATATAGTTAAAATAATATTTTCTTCACAAAATGTTACATTTATCTGATGAGTCTTAACTATTATTATGAAAATAATGTACTTTACTTGTATCAAGAAAGAAGAAGAAGAATGAGTAAAAAAACAGAGGAAAAGGAAGAGAAATATCTCTTCATCTTTGAAAATAAGCCAAAAATAAATAATTTGCTTGATTCATTTTTTTTTTTTTTTTGCGGTACTGGGGATTGAACCCAGGGGAATTCTACCTCCGAGCTAAACCTCCAGTTCTATTTTTATTCTTTATTTTGAAATAGGGTCTCACTAAGTTGCAGAGGGCCTCACTAAGTAGCTGAGGCTGGCTATGAACCCAGATCCTCCAGCCTCAGCCTCCTAAGTACTGGGATTACAAGTATGTGCCACCATGCCTGGCTTGATTCATAATTTAAACATGTTTACTAGGTAACATTTTATATAGTTTCTAATGTATAGGCAAAAACACAATTACAACTAATTTTGTTTAAAATTCTAGTTGGTTTTGGGGAGCAGTCCTACTTTATAAAGTAAAATGAGTGATCCATTGGGCACAGCTGAACAGTAGGTTTATATTAGATGAACCCAAGACAACAGAATGTAAAACACATGGAATTAGTTAGCATCAGATTGCTTCTGGATACAGAAGGGATACAGAAAGGGATACAGCAGAGGGAACTTCCTATGACAAAGGTTCATGTAGATTGAGGCCTTTCCAAATGGCTGCTGGGAGTGTATTTGTAGAAATATTGCTTATTTGGTGATTTATTTGATTTCTTAAAGTTTCAGTTTGATAATGTGGCAGTAACATGAATGACAACATTCTGGTTTGGTATGTTTGGGCCTAGTATAGGATGTAAGTACAAATGGTCTTCTAAAAATTTTAATTAATAGTATCAACAAGTATATATTTTAGAATATGCCAAAGAAATAAAATGTTTATTTTGTAAAATAAAATAAATTTGTCATGAAATTTTTATAGGAAATTCACAATAATGAGATAAAACTTTCTTTTAAAAAGCGAAGTCTTACATGCAAATCAACTATGCATTTTAGGACTTTTATAATAAAGTCTAATAATTTTTAAATCTCCTTTACTTATTTTTTATTTATCAAAGCTTCTTTCCTTACTTCTCTGAACATCCTTACTTAATAGTAGTTCATTTGATTAAATACTGTACCTTAAATTTATAGTATAATCAGTTAAGTACCAAGTAAAAACTCAATTATTAGATATAATCATTTTAATTCTAAACTATGTGAATAATTTAAGTAATCATTTGACTCTAACAAAGAATATCACAAATTGATATCAAATGTTAAAGTATTTATAGTTGATCCTTTTTTATTCAACTTTGCATTTATAGATAATTTTATAAAGACAGAATAATTTTAACACAATTTTTTATTTAAATGCCTTTTTCTTGCAACTGCTAAATATATGTACTTTTAACTTTTTCATGTTCCCAGACTTTCCCATATCATTTATAAGCAGCAGTTTGAACAGTAACTCAGGAAAAAAAAATCTAAAAAGGGATTGATCCTCAATAAATGCACAGCTGAATTTGTGAACTTGACTTATATGAATGTCTTCAAAATCAGAATGAATAACTTAAGAATTTTAAAACTTGAATTACCATTAACAGAGAGACAACAATTGGTATTCATTTCTCATTTTATATTCAAAGTTTTTCTGTAGAGGTCTGACATAAGATTCTGCCCCTCCGCACAGTAAAAAAAAAGAACTTTGCCATCAGTTTATGATCCAATTAGTCTATCTACATATTTATTACACAGGAGGCAGTTTGCCTGACAGTAGAGAAGCCACAAGGTAAAAAACAGTTTGCAGCCTGTCTGTTCCTATGCCAGGGCAACTCTTACCTCCTGTCCTTTTTCTGCTCAAGGAGACACAAAGATCAGGAGAAGGGAAAAAATAGTGAATTTTCACCCCCTCAAGAAGAAAGAAATTCACTGTAGACATTCAAGAAAATCCAGGGTTTATTTGTATTGAATTACTTTCATTTTATTTTTCAGTCAGTCAACAAAACTTGAGTTTGTTTTTCCTTTATTCTATGTTTTGGAAAGGTTTTATTACAATTAGATTATTTTAGGTTGGCAGATGGTGTTGTAAATTAAAAGTTCATATGATTGCAATAATGGACAAGAAATTGAGAGATTTGAATGGAAACAACATATAATGTAAACATCAATCTACGAGTGATAAAAGGGCCTTGGACAGGACTGGGACCTCTCTTGGAAGAAGATCAGTATGTTAATGAGCTGGATTGCCCCTGCTGAACTTAAGCAACTTCTACAGGCTAGAACAGATGGAAAGGGTATTTAAGTATATGGCTGTAACCCATATACAAAATTAGTTATTGCACTCAGATTTACTTTTATTTTGTGATTTTTAAGTTATGTGAGCAAAAAGGGCTTGGGTATAGTATGTTTTAATATTACAAATGGTATTCCACTATCTTGTACCTTTTGGGAGAGAGTGCTAGTTATTAATACCAGGAATGTTCCAACACTGAACTACACCCCCAAACCTTTTCTTTTTTATTATGATATTAAAAGAGGAAAACAGAATCTAAATTGCCAAGGCTGGCCTTGAACTTGTGATCCTCTTGTCTCAGCCTCCCAAGTACTGGGATAATAGGTATGCCCACCGCTATGGTTTACCTATTAAAAATGAAATATTTCAATTTAATTAAATGAATGTTCTAGATAAAAGTCTGAAGGCAGTTATAGAGAACTCTGAGTTGGATGTCTAGGTTGGAGAAATATAGAAACATGAAATTTTTCTACTGTAGTGTTTTCCTTTCTTTTGGTATCTTAAAGTTATACATTCTCATGAGGTAGTTCAGCAGTGGAGAACTCCCCTTACCCCACCCAATCTTTATTCCTAATATAGTGGATCCTCTGCTTATAATTCAACCATTACTATTGCATATATTTTATTTTTTAAATAAGCTCTGAAATTCACTTTGAAGAGTTAAAGGATATCTACGTGGTTCATAAGACCCATAAAATAACCCTCTATCAACAAAAAGAAAAAACAATTAGTAAGGAATTGACGAAAACAGTGATCTTTATAATAGCATATCGCATCTTGTAGCAGTTAAATAATCCAAATTAAGTCACTTTTTCAACTTTCTTCACCTGAGAAAATAATTTAAGGGCATTTAAGGCAGATTTTTCAGCATGAGCCATCACTCATAAATTTAATTTTGCCTGCTTAAATTTCAGAAACGTAATTAATGTTTCAACATTAACTTTCCAAGTATTCTTTCTTAGACCACATATTGTGCAATTATCAAGTTTGGGGCATTCAACAAATGCTTCTCCTCAGAATCCATTAAATAAAACATTAGCTCTGACAAAGTTTCCAACAATTTCAAAATGCCATATAATTGTTATTAATATATGCACACTTTTATGTGTTTCTTAAGATTTGTTTATGGTACTGTGGATAAAATTGACAGATTTTCGTAATGAAGAAAAATGCAATTGCAATTGCAATTCTAGGCATACTATTATGTGAGCATATGCATATATGTGTGTTCTATTCATCTAGATTTTGTGAAGGATTCCAAAAGCCAGATAGTATACATGAATAATATAGTGAAGAAATTAATTACAAACTACAGAACTTCTTATAAATCTGATATATTTTACATAAGTGTTGCATTAAAATCTAGTACAATTTTCTATGATGCTCATTAAAAGACATAATTTTAACACAAAAATTTGCTTCCATCCATGTCTTTGGAAAATAAATTACAGCTGTGGTCTAGAGCAATTACATCTTCACACACCAAATATTTTAGGAAAAAATGTTATTTTTCACATTTAAGATGTTATCTCCCTCACTTCAAAGAAATGACCACAAATTTTGGCTCAATAAGTTTTTCTAACATAAAAAGTTTCTATGAGTTTGTTTATCTCAGCAAAATCTATATAGAGCTATAATGAACATCTGAGAAAGTGCAGCACGTCATTTAACACAATTCAATCTTGTGGACTTGCTTCAAATGAAAGATGAATCACTGTTCATTTCTAGAGCAGAATTCCAGTTAGGGATTCAGGTCAATAGAATATAAAATACATGTAATGATTTATATATCTTTACTGTTAAAAGTTTACTAAAAACATTTTAAACAAATAAATTTTTAAAAATCAAATAACCACTCTAGCACATACTGCTAAATGTATGTGTCTTTAGATTGAGTGAAGACTGTTTGAAATAACAGAAATCAAGAGATTAAGATATTGGTTTAAAAGTTGATGCTTCCTGAGGAGATAAGGGAGTAATGAAACTTGCACTAAATCTTTCTATCCCTAATCTTTGGCCTGAACTGTAATGTATACATAGCTGAGAGGAATTCAATACATTCCATCTCCTCACACTTCAGCTTCCTGAAGATCACCAGAGATTCTACTCATAACACGTGACCTGGGCTTGTAAAAACTGTGAAACTGTGGACACTAGCTATACAACCAAAAGAAAAGAAAAGAAAAATGGTATTATCATCACTTGAAGTCATTTCTTCAATTTACTTCCATTTTTTGTTTGTGATCTTATCTTCAAGCAAACTTAAACTTTTAAAATATATTTGACTTAAGTTGCTATGCTTCAGTTTCTAAGAGGTATCAAATGTCATTATGTTTCTAATGAATTTAATCTAATAAAGTTCACAATATTATGAAAACTGTTTAATGACTGAAATACTGTTTATGAACTAACATTTTTAAATATTAAAGATACATATTCTAGATGAGTACGGTGGTACACACCTATAACCCCGGGATGTGGGGAGCTGAGACAGGATGATCACAGGTTTGAAGCTAGCCTCAGCAACTTAGTGAGGCTGTCACCAAATGAGCAAGATCCTGTTTCAAAATAAAAAATAAAAGAGGGCTAGGGTGTAGCTCCAAGGTAGAATGCCCCTAGGCTCAATCTCCAGTATCACACACAACAAAAATCTAAGTTGGAAGAATAGGATTTTATTATATTTTTATCTGGTATTCCAAATTATCCAGAATATTGCACATATTAAGTAACACATATATGTGTGTGTATATATATATATATATATATATATATATATATATATTTATTTATTTTAAGATATCTCTCTCTATATATCTTTTTGCCTTCATACAAAAATAATATTAATGCGTATTTAAAGTGCCTATTCATGCTACACATATTGACTAGGTAGGTGTTAAGGGCATCTATGAAATAAAGAGAAAATTACTAAACATATTGTGGTAAACACTTTAAGGGTTATCTTTATAAAACAACTGACTTTACCAAGGAATTTCATATAATCTCATATATCCAATTTTCTATGGTAAACAATACATTTTCAGTGAGATAAAAACAATAGATTTTAGTGAGATGAAACTGCAGATATTGTGCAGTAATTTTCAACCTATGTACAGTACCATACTGGTCCATTCTTATAGGTTTGTGTCAAAATGAGAACTGCCACTTTTTATTTTTCCCCACCATGTTGAGTGAGAATTGATTGAGCTCAGAGCCTGGCACATGCTAGGCAAACAATCTATCACAGAGCTACCTGGTCCAACTTGATATTTCTATTGCTGATGATAAGACAACACATATTTCCTGGAAGCCTTCTTTCCATGGAAATGTATACAAATCTTTACTAAATTATATAAAATGTATTGAAGGCATTGTTGAACCTGTAAGAAATGGAGGCAAATCACTCACAGAGACTAAAATGATGTACTTATCTAGAGATAAAAGCTATGACCTAAGCCAGAAATTCCCTCTAGGGAATATAAAGATTTCTATTCATTTAGATAATCTATTTGAATAGCTTTGTGTAGACAAGAGGTGGAGTACAGTGGCTGCAAAAGAGGCAAAAATAGTCTGGAAGCCCCACATTAATCTGAACCACCATAGAACTATGAAACTATGGACTAGAAAAAGGGGAGACTAATCGTCAGGAAACCAGCAAGAAGGAAACTTGTTTATGCAAGTTGGGTACCATGAAGATTTAAAGATTGAATTTATTTCATTCATCACACATATGTAGTACCCACAAAAGCAGAGAGAGAGAGAGAGAGAGAGAGAGAGAGAGAGAGAGAGAGAGAGAGAGAGAAACAACTATAACAAAAGCCATCAGAATAACCATTTACTATAAAATGATTCACAACTGTAATTTACCTGGGATTTGCACAAAGTTATTGAAGGAGAAAGTATATAATCAAGGATTCTAAGGATTCTGACACAGAGTTTTATATAGCTATTATCTTAATATTCTCTCAAGATTTGATTTGTGTATTTTGAATCAATATCAGATGAATATACATTTTGGATTGTATATATTTTGTATTTTGTTACCATAAAAGAATACCTCTTGGGTGGATTATGAAACTCAAGTCAAAATATGTAGGATTTGTTTGAGCATAAAGATGCATCTGAAATCATGGAAGTTGTTCAAAATCAAAGTGCTGCATAAGAAAGCTATTACAAATTAAAAAGAACTTTCAGATATGAGTTATAATCATAAAATGTTTTGTAGAAAAACAGTTAATTTTAAAATTAACTCGTAGAAAAAAGTTAACCTTCCTGAAAATAATAGGACAGGGAAGGAAATGACTAAATAAAATAAATAAATGAATAAATAAAGAGATTGATTATTCAAGCCTAGCATTTCCATTAGCAAGAAAGAAGTAAGATTTGCAGGAACAAATAGCAGAAATTTCAGTTGTCATTTAGGCTCCTGTGTGACTTCATCATATCTAGAGCACTGCCAAAGCATGAAATGCACTGTCTTGACTAGGTTCTGAATTCCTTTAAAATCTATTCACCCCTCACATTTGACACATCTTCTATATCACTATATTCTCAGGTTATGCCCTAAGGTGTTAGAATTGTAAGGGACCCTACAACATGGGGTAGGTCTTTACTCTTTAGTTAATTTAAAAACATTTGTCATAGTTTTGGAAATCAAGACCAAGTTACTATTTTTATTATGATGAAAATTCATTGATGAACATGTTTTATTTCTGGAGAATTTAGCCATTGCTCACTAGGAACTCAGCTTCTTCCACTCAGTGACAGGCAGAACTGAAAAGTCGTGACCTTACTTGAAGAGGCAGTCCCATTTTATTTCCTGTTGGGCAGCAAGGTTCAAATGATGGCATCCATATGACATGTTCTAAAATATTAAATATTAATGAAAAATTAACATTAATAACATCACATATATAATTTTCTTGATCTTTGGCATTTTATAAGTCTTCCTAAATGTCTGCTATAATTCTGTGTTTGTGTCATGGTTATGGAATGATATGGATAATGGTATTGATGTTCTGTTAACATTTTCTTCTTTTTATTTTCAAAGGAAAACAAGAAAGTTTGGCATGAAAAAATCATAGACAAGTAGATTTGCCTTCTTTGAATTATGTTAACTCAGAAAATGCAATTCCTAAAAATTTAGCCATCAACTGATATAACAGGTACTGATGCCACACTCTTTTAATAGAAGGATTGTCACCAAGGATTGCTAACTAAGGATTGGGTAGAGGGTTATTCAAATGACATTCACTTTGTAAAATAAATTATTTGGGAGTGAATGCAAGTTGGAATTTATTTGGCATTGTAGGTGACTATGACCAGAAAGGCATGGGCACTCTGGCTGTTTGTGGCTCAAATGCTCTGTTTATATTGCCCCTACTGGAAGTCTATCTGTTATAGATTGAATAGTATCTCTCTCTTTCCAAATTGAATGTTGGAACCTTAAGCCCTAAGCTCTAGGGTGAATGCATTTGGAGACAGGACCCATACAGAGGTAGTTAAGGCTCAATGAAGTCATAAGGTATCAGATGTCTGCAAGCAAAAGAGTCCTCACCAGAAACCAGACCTGGTGGAGTCTTGATGTTGAACTTTTATCTTCCGAAGCCATTAAATAAATTTGTTTATGCCACCCAGTCTGTAATATTTTGTTATGGTGGCCAGAGGTGACTAATAGGAAATCTTTGTGCTTTCCCCCTTTCCCATAGCCTTGGGGTGGAAGTAAAAGTTATCCTTGCTAGACAATTTGTGTGAACTCTGGTTCAAGGAATAATAACTGGGAAACATGCCCAATAAAAATTATAATTTGCATTAGACACTGAGTTTAGCAGGGGAATCAATTTATGACAACTATCAAAATCCCAAGAATCATTCCACTTTTAGTAAAAGACACTGATGATGAATCCCCTTTTCTGTTTTTTTTTTTTTGTCTAATGACATATGTTCTTCCCTGTATGATGACTCAGTTGAATAACTGAGTTTTGGTGCTTTTCTGATAGAAGAGAAGGAATAAGTAAAGAAAGAACAGTATAGTTTTCTATTAGAGAAAAAATAATTAACTGAACTCACATTGTCTAATTTAGTTATCAGAATCAAATTATGCAGAATTTTCTGATGGTGTATTTTTTAAAATATAGGAATTGAAAGTTGAAAAGGCACATAGCATAAATAAAATCACTTGATGCTTACTCTAGTGCTATCATAATCATAGTACCATAAACTTCATACACAATTGTGGGATCAGATTGCGGGTATTAAAGTTAAGAATACAAGACCTAGAAAATGTGAGTAGCGTTCTATAGGTCACATGACTAGTTGAATGGATTTTCCAACACAACCAACTGTATCTAGCCTGCATACCTGTAATCACTGTATAATGCTTTGTATCTATTTTGCTTTACACTGAAATTTCATTCCATTCAATATATATATATATATATATATATATATATATATATATATATATTTTTTTTTTATGGTACTGGAGAATGAACTCAGGGGCATTCTACCTCTGAACTATACCCCCAGCCCTATTTTTTTTTATTCTTTATTTTGAAACCGAGTCTCACTAAGTTGCCTCACTAGGTAGCTGAGGCTGGCTGTGAACCCGGATCCTCTGGTCTCAGCCTCCCGAATGCTGGGATTACAAGCATGCGCCACCACGCCCGGCTCCATTCAATATATATATATATTTTTAAATTTTTTATTGTAGTAATTCGTGCAATATAGCATACATCTTTGTTAAGTACGAGTTGTTAACAACATATTTGCACACAATTCTCATTTGACCCCTTCCCCAATTCCCACCCCACTCCCCTCCCCCTCCCTCCCCCTCAGGTTCACTTCGGTGAGTGACCTTGATATGATTGTGTAGGTACATCATGTGCTTTAGGGCGTCCCTCTGCCCCCTGCGTCCACTACAATTAAATCAACTTCGTTGCTTATCGAGGATCACTCCTTTTCATCTGGAGACCCTCCTATGCCCCATCTTCTCCCTAGCATCCACATATTAGGGAGAACATATGCTTCTTAACTCTTTGTGACTGACTGATCTCACTTAACATAATGTTTTCCAGTTGCATCCATTTCCCTGCAAA